>CAJQZM010041145.1:5689-17874 GCA_907164665.1 Colias nastes | reverse complement strand
TTTTTAAGAGTTTAATATCAAGTGATCATTATAAAAAAAGACGTGTGGCACTCGGGGACTGCCGCGGTAAAGCTATTGCATAGCATGCCTTCAAGCCACACCTCCGTGCCCGTCGGAGTGGGGAGCGTGAGGTTTTTTCGTTACGGAATTTCTCGATTCGATCCCCGCGCTCAAGGCCCGCGATAGAAGCTATGCAATAGCTTAATAATAATAATGAAATATCTTATTATTTGCTAATTACCCTCATGTGGTAGTAGTTCACTATCCTTAATCTAATACATATGTTTATTACCAACAATCTGTTTAATTAAAATAATGTATTTACGAGTCGTAGTATACGTAACCTACTGCGGTCAAGGTTGCACACACCTGCGAATTTCTCACACAAGCATAAACACGTAGTATAGGTAAATCAATTTTGTATTAATTTGGATAATGTTATTATCATATCCATTTATATAAAATGCTAAGGTCGCAATGTTAGTAACCATACTCCTCCGAATCGGGTCGACCGATTCTCATGAAATTTTGTGTGCCATTTGGGTAGATCTGAGAATCGGCCAACATCTATTTTTCATATCCCATAATGATAAAAGTAAGGCAGAACAACGTTTAGTAGGATAGTTGTTACTTGTTAGTATCATAATAAAAAATGTGATTGTTTGAAATCGTGTTGGATATTCGAACACAAATATATTTTTAAATGAGCTTCCTAAAATACATTTTTTTATCATCATCAGGATATTTGTTCCCAGGTAGAGAGACAGGTTTTCTGTGCGGTTTCAAGCCATAATCCACCACACATGTCGTTGAACTTTTGATTCTTGGACATGCCGGTTTCCTAAAAAAACATTCTTCGTGGTTTCCACATGATATGTAGGTATGATGTGTAATGTGTATAATAATTTTTAGTAGATACCTTTATATTTTGCATTCATTTTTATCCACGTGTTCCTTTTCTACTTAATGTATTCGTCATACAGACAGACACCTTTTTATCATTACCTGTTAGAACTTTGAAGATTCGATATTGTAACTGCTCACCTATTTATTTGTATGAAAAAATGTGTAATTTAATGTTTTTACATTTCTAGCATAAGCATATTACAAGAATCTGCAAATACCGCAACGCTCTACCTTCAAAAACAATTTTTGGTGCTTATTTATCATTTTTTTTTTTATTTATTTAAACTTACAAGTGAATAAATAGTCATCATTGAGGAAAGAATGTCTAGAATTTATTCAAAAAATCATATGATTAAATTTTCCGATGTAACTACATTATTTATTTAAACTCTATAAAAACACTTCTATCAGACGGAGGCCTAACCCCGTAATGAGTGCTTCATCTCTCCATATTTTCATTTACATTTCGAGCCCCGACAGCTGTTGCATTAGCATACACGGAGTCAGAATACTAAATCTGTTATTTGCTTAGAGAAAACGCGACGGGAATTTCGCTTTTACGCGCGAGACATCGGTATAACAATATTGCTACAGTTTATGGAAAATAATAAATGTTTAAAAACGTAAAAATCCCGCTTTAATAGGATATACTTAATAAAAGGTTTAATAGGATAAACTTATGAAATTGTTGTATTGTCACCGATCCGTGATAAGTGTATTGAATTAAAGTCCATTTAAAGTCAGTCAAATCGACTCCAAAGAGTCGGTTGTATATAAACATAAAAGCGAAGCTAATACATATTAACATTGAGTACACGGGATGAGTAAATAATCCATTTAATTGAAACTTATCAACTGATTAGCATATAAAGTGGATTAGTAGCTACGATCAGATAAACGGTAGTTAATCACATTTATAATACATAATTAAGGTAATTTATTATTGACATTCTTAATTAGATTAATATTTGATTGGGATCACACAATGCAAAAAAAACTATACAGCTATTTTAATTGGTTTAAATTCATGTTAATGTTAATTAGACGCATTTACCTAATCTTTAAAATCAATCTGGTAGATAATGGGATAAAATATATTTTCTCGCTGTTAAAGCTTTTTCGAAGTTTCATACACTAACTCATAATATTAGTTATTGTTGTTGATTGACTCAACTACTAAACTAAACTACTATGTTAACAATGTATCTACTGGGTAATACTGCAATGTTTACTGAAAGCACTCATAACATTCTCCGTAAAGGGAAGTTGAAATTTTAAACCAGCTGTAAACGGCTGCAATAATTAACAAACCCATCATGAACTGACATTTATAATTAACTTGTTTGCATTTCACATAGGAACTCGTTAGGCTAGGAACTTAAATATGGGTGCTTGTAACTTTTGGGTAAAATTTGTATTAATGTAGCTAATAGGTACCTAGTAAAATGAATTAGTCTCTAACTCTTTACTAGTTATTATTCTGTGGTATTGCAAATAAATAAGAAGAGAAAGATAAAGGAAGCTATAACCATCTATAACTAGAGTCTAGAGACTCTTCTAGGTAAATACTTAGGGTAAATACGACCTTACTCTATGTATACTATATGACTCTTTTAGGAAATTAACTTTAATTTACTATGTGACGTTTCAATTAATAATTTACTGATAGCATTTTCCACATATATTTTTATCAATAAAATGACAAAACAATATTGAATATACAGCGAGCGAAATCGCAGTCGTTATAATAAACTGAACAGTAGCATGTTTGAAAGCCAATTACGTACAACAATGTGTGTCAAATTAAGGCGAGTAAATATATTCACGGTATTATTTACCGCTTGAGTGTATAAATGGCTCATATCCATGTGGTACTTTAAGCCTTATTACCACTAATACAATTACAGATTAATTTTACGTTGAGACAAGAATATATTGTTTGTCATTTATGTCTCACAGTGTACTGCGATAATTTATTGTAAAGTAAAATAGACATAATTTAAGCTATTTGTAGTTGGGTTTCATTCAATTGTAATCGTTGTAAGATTAGGCATAAAGAATATTAGTCGACGCGACGTTCCGTAAACAAGTGCGGGTGTAGCTTTAGCTATAACTAAAGTAAATGAATCACACTTTTTTCTAAACCCAGGGTAAATCTGACCTTATAAAACAATAAAAATGGTGGTATGGTTGCTGGTAATATGATGTAGGTAGCCAGGGTATTTTCGCTAGATACCGTCCTGACTTTATGTAGAGCTGCATGTTTACTGTAGAGTGTAGAGAGACCTTTCCCTCACAAATAGATATGTTAGACGTGAGTTTCCCTCCATTATGATTTTAAAATTTTATCTACAAAATGTTCAGAGCTTAACGCCTTTAAGTATACCTACGCATTCGCGTGCGGCAGCGAAACAACGAAAAATCTGTCAGTAGTGTGGCAGATTTTTCGTTGTTTCGCTGCCGCACGCGGTTTTCGGATATGATATGTCTCACTCTAGCACATAGATAGATGAAATAGTTGCGTCCTTGTCAGTATTGTTTCGCAAGGAACTGCGAAATGGCCATTACACAGACGCATACGTTCCGCTAGTGAAGTTTCGCATCGCAAAGCGTCAGATCGCGATCTGTCGGTGAGGACAGATTTTCGCGCCATGGATGCCGAAAATACTGAATTATTTTTGCATTCTATTCGAGATTATCCCGTATTATACGCAATTGGACACGCAGATTATAAAAATACGTACAAAAAAGAGGTAGCATGGAGAAAACTTCAAACATGGAGAAAATTACAATGGCATATCATTGCGAAAAAGTTGCAAAAACATTGCTGTGTACTAACGTTCCGCAGATATTTCGCTACGCAGTAGTTTCGCAGAGATTCGCTGCCGCATACGAATGCGTAGGTGTACTAAAGGCGTAAATTCAATAACATGAAACAATTTTTCGTAGAACGTTTAGTTATAACTGACATAATCTCTATACAGGGTGTCCCACCGTGCGTCGGTATTCTAAGTTCAATGGAGGTTATAGTTTTGTATACGCCGAGTAGTTACGTAAAAAATACTTATAAAATTCCAGATGCATTTTTAAAGTGAAACTTTTATTACATCGTCTCAAACTTTTTGGTCTGTGTAGCGCATGTCGCGTGACGGTCGGCTGCCGAGTAGGTATAAAGCAGTGTTCGGAACCGTACGATAATTTTATTATCGTACAAATACGATAATTTTGTGCCTAAGTTTCACTTTTACCGTGGTTTCATAAAACCACACAACATTTTTTTTCAAATAGATGAATTCTTAAAACTCTTTGAAAAAACACCCCTAACAAGCAACCCGCCCAACTTTGCCACCCGCACGTGAGCTATCGTTTAAGATTATGTTTTCCGAGACAAAATGCTCACATTAGCGAAGCATTATATGCCGGCTGCGCGAAGCTAGAGAAGAAAACATTAATTGAAAAAAATTAGCAAAAAAATTTTTGGGCGTAATTTTGTTGTTGAAGTATTTTTTATGTGATCAGTGTATGCAAGACCACAAGTCCCTTCGCGCTTAGTATACCGATAGTGGAACACCCTGTATATAATAAAAATAACTACGTTAAAAACAACCGACTTCAAAAATGGAAAAGTAAAAAATAAAAAAGATTTGATATTATTAATTACTACATATTATTTAGATGTGTTATTTACTAAATAGGTTTGATGTCGGTGCACGGGCTTAATACTAAGTGCTTAGTGCTAACTACATTATTAGAATTGTTTACTCTGAGAGCATAATATTAGCACAGGTGCTTCTGTATGACTTGTATGAGAGCGTATAGATCAATGTGGGTATTTAAGTACCTATTGTGTGAGAGAAAATACTTAATATTCGCATACTATTTGTTTATACATACGCACATATATTGTACATTTGGGTATATATGAAATTAGTGAATGTCCTTGCTATCGATTATTGTGAAAAATATCAAATTGTATACTAAATCGTATAAATTATCCTCAAATTATGATCATTTTTTATTCAGACGATATGATAATTGGTACGTAGGTACTAGATACAACATATTAAAACAACACAGTGATACACCCAGCCTTATATTCACAAATGTAAATGAACCATTACACAAGTCCTCGTATTAAATTGTCATACCTCCGTAATGCCTATATGGAGTGCGTGGGTGGGACTAATGTTCAATTGACATAAAACGTTACCACGTTTCTGGGTTAACATTATTATCGATGTTCCTGTTAACTGCGTTCAATCAATTTTCAATTAGTTAACCCACGCACGAGACCGATTTATGGCGAACATTTACTAATTTGTGATTTTATAGGAATGAAAAGGTCAAGAGAGTAAGAAGTAGGTATAGTAGTCCTCTTATCAGTGTGTAAATTATAAAATCAATTTACTTTCGAATTGAAACAAAAGAAAATCATGTGTTGTTTTAATAGAGGTTTTCATCCGTCTCTAACGCTCGACTTTTTGTTTTAGACTGTTCAGTATCACAACAGAACTGAAAGACTTATTTTCATTTCATAGTTTGCTTTTAAGCTTATCTGCTAATATTGTAATTTGTAATGCATAGTAAAGTTATAAATAGAATTGTTTTCATCGTTTTGTAAGTAAAAGTAAATATGTTACTTTTCTGTAAACTAAAAAATTAATCTTTTCAAAACAACCTATCAAGTTAAGAATACATAATTTGTGCAAGGATGGTTGTTATCTAAAGTCATTCACCTGCCACCTACAAAAATACTAAATCTAAAGAAATATCAATATTTTCTGAAAACATGCATGCTACTCATATGATTGCATGCCAGTGTCTTTATTGTCATAAAGCCGTGTCAAAGTAAGCAGACATGATTCAACATTTACATATTGTGAGCGAAGAAGAGACAATCAACATTTGTGAGCGAAGTGAAGTAAATTCTGGCTAGTTAATTAACTAGCCAAAAGTTGTAGATACAACGAACTGTGGCTAATTAGCCACAGTTCGTTGTATCTACAACTTTTGACTTATTGGTGACTTACTCATTGGTGTAGGTATTAATAAATAAATAAATATTTCAGGACAATTTTCACACACGGCACGATCTGATCCCACACTAAGCTTAAACATACATATATAATTTTAAATAAATACTTATATAGATAATTAACACCCAGACACAGAGCAAACATCTATGTTCATCACACAAATATTTGCCCCGGGTGGAAATCGAATTGGGTTGTTGAGGAAGTGATTATGAGGAAGAGGAGGAGGAAGAGGAATTTTCACACGCAAATTTAGGGGATGCGGATGAGGATGAGGATATTTTTTTGAGGAAGAAGATGAGGATGAGGAAGCGGAAGAGGAAGCGGATGAGGATGAGGATGATAGGAAATTATAATCAAGTCGAGTCACTTTTTTATTTAGATAGATTAGGTTTTGTCGAGTTAGAGCTAGCGCGCAAGAGCAACTTTTGTCTCCGCAACTATTTTGTCTCTCCCATCAACTCTATGGGCTAGTAAGAAAGTGCGCGCACGTAGCGACGCAACTCCCCATAGAGTTGATGGGAGAGACAAAATAGTTGCGAAGACAAAAGTTGCTCTTGCGCGCTAGCTCTTATATGCATAAACAAAAGCTCATCTATTAGAGTCCGACTCGTGACTCAAAAAGTATACATAGGTATAGGCTTTGTAAATTCGCTACCCGATCGAATCGGCCTGGCATAGCGCTGCGCGTAACGAGTGCGTTGCCATAGATACGGCATCCTCATAAATTTCCTCAAAATTTTGAGGAAGCGATAGCGGAAGAGGAATTTTTTATTTTTATTTTTGAGGATGCGGTAACGGTTGAGGGACCCAAAATATTGCGGAACTTCCGCATTATGAGAAAGCGGAAGAGGAATCCTCAACAACCCTAAAATCGAATCCACGACCTCTGGCTTGGAAGGCAGGGCCACTACCAACCAAGCCAACTGATCAGTCAAAATTACATTAAAAGTCAATATTTGGATAATTAATATCCAATATAAAAGTTTTGTATATTAATCTACAAGTCGTTTAAGCGGCCATATTTAATATTGTAAACAACCCATTTCCCGGCTGATGAAGTTGGATTAGTTTTAAATACAAATTTAAAGTTTTGGAAAATTGAATTTTGACTGAATTATAATTTTGTAAATGCCTTCATATCTCGGTTCTGTAGATTGTTGTATATTTGATAAGATATAATATTTGTACAAGAAAATTGATTATAATATAATTACTTTTCAACTTAACCGTTCGTATTATTTTTATTTATACTTTTTTAGGTTTTTTTTTTTTACAAAACCATCTGCTCTCTATGAGAGTCAAGAATTGGTAGTGAAATAGATAATTTATTTGAAATTGATTTTATATTATGACTTAAGTACATATCTACGCAATTTAAAATCAATGATAACTGCGACTAAAGCTCAAAAACGATCCCATTTCCCAATAATTATACTTGATAAGGAAAACATGTTTGGTCATTCAAATCTCTCTCGTTCATTTCGTAAATTGTAAGTAAGTATAATATATTATCTTATATACATAATAGGTAGAATTATACAATTTACGAAACGAGCAAACCGCAATCTTATCGCCCAGTCAAAACAAACTCAAATAAAATTAATTCCCAATGAGTAACCTATCAGCTGATTATTTTGCAACTTTATTTATTCAGTCAAGACAGTTCAAACATCCGATAAGACTGAAACACCAGAGAGGCTTTTCATGTTTTTCAGTCGGTATTTCTTTACGACCAGGTGCAGTTGTTATACCATGTTATTTTTCTACCTTTGTTCAACATTTGTATTGCTTTCCGCTTTTGTTATTTTGAAGAAGATTAAAAAAGGACAGAAGGTAAATTGCGTAGAGGTCTCGGTGTGCTTTGAATTCGTAATTTGATATTACTGCTAAACGAGTTTCTTTATAAAATATCATTGTATTTATATTCAATTTGAGGTACAATTACGTATCTTATCTTTAAGGTTTGTTTAAATTAAACTTAGTTGATTTATTAAACGTTCGCTACGAGTTCAGTCCGTAGATACCCACTATTTTCTTTTATGTATTTGCTTGTTAATGTGATTTTAACAAAGTGATGCGAGGTTGTTAATTGGATTCTATTTCATAAAATCAATTTACCTACAAAGTGAGAACAATTAACACTAATTAAGTGGAATTAGCAAACTGTCGTAGCACTCTACACTACACCGCATACTATGTACTGTTTGTAGAGCTACGCTAAAACTTTATGTATGAATACGTTGTATAAGTAATCTGCTAATGGCTAATAACTAATATGCTTATCTTTTCATGCTGGAAAATATTTATTTGTAATGAAATTAAGTGTCTTTGCAGTATAATACATTTACGTTTTTTACATTACAAAAATATTTAATATGTATTTTTCTAACATGCATTAACATAAAGCTTGTTAAGCTCTATCACGTCGTCGGTGTATTAAAATTGATAGTGTTTTATTCTGACACGTAGCCAATGTATCTACCTTACATCTAAAAAACGTTTCGGTAATTAGGTTCGAAATATTTAATTACTAATAGGTACCTACCTCTAGGCTCTACACTATTTCAATACAGGCCATACTAGCTGTGCCCCGCAGTTCCACCCGCATTGCTCCGCTCTTGTTGGTTTTCGCGTGATGATAATTATATAGTCTATAACTACTGCCTTGATAAATGGTCTATATAACACCGAAATAATTTTTCAAATCGGACCAGTAGTTCCTGAGATTAGCGCGTTCAACCAAACAAACAAACAAGCTCTTCAGCTTTATAATATTAGTTATAGATAAGCTGCAAATATTAATGGGTACGGTACACAGGGTACCTCTACACATTATTCAAAGTATATCAAGAGCTATAAACCACATCTATCCCACAGTTTACAATGGGTGGCTGGTTGAGCTACCTATGGTGGGGGGGCGACCCAGACGTTGCTCACCCAGTGTCTGGCCTCACCAAGAGAGAAGTATACGCAGTACAGAAGTCCTGGGCACCAGTGTATGCTGACTCTATGGCTAATGGAACGGAGCTGTTAAAACGGTAATTGCCTTATGTTGATATCGTATGTAGGTAGATTGAAAATCTAGTACTTAATGAGCCCTCTTCACAGTGGGTAGCCAATGGTTGGCCCAACAAATGATCGTCGATGTTTGCCGCCATTACGGCGTTTATGAAACAAACCTCTACTACGGCCGGATCGTAGACATTTCAAGTGTTGTAGCATGAGCTCTACACAATCGGGATTGCCTCTACTCGCCCAATTCCGCACATTGTGAAGAGGGCCCATAATGGTTTATATCAAACGTAGGTACTTATGTTGCGAAATTTAAGCACGAAATTTCAGCACGCCAAATTTTCTCTTATTGATATTCAGAATTTTCATGTTTTGGAAAAATTCTATGCATATTCCTAATAATAATATGTACTTAACTAGATACACTTCGCAAAAAAGTTCAGCGAAACATGATCTCAAATAATATTACAATGAAAATAAATAACCTAGCTCGCTAGTATAACCAAATTATAATATGGAAAACACAATAAAACATTCAATAGGTACCTATACTGTACCGTCGCTATTTCACTTTATGGTAATTCTCTCTTAGAATACAGAATATTATAGGTACTTATACCAACATACTTCTTCACGGTAAAATCCTCCACTGAACACCTTCAAGTATCTACACATTAAATTCTAAGCACGAAGCCGCTCCCTTGATCTTCACAAATTCATGACGATATTTTCTTACCTACCTATTATATAGCGCAGCGTGCTTCAGCCGAAAGATGCCTCAAATATTGAGATGTATAGGTATAAACTTACCACGATTATTTCGTTTCCAGGACTGAGAATATTATTATATTTCGCTTACAAAAAAACACTTTTCTTCATCTTACAAATACAACATGAAAACTGAAACGTTCAGTAGTTAGTATCAAACTTATTATTTAGGAGAATTATCTATTAAATATTATGAAATATTAATTGAGATAAAACTTCAAGATACCTAACCTTTAATTACGATAACCTACTCAAAGTAAATATTTACTCGTCTATATTCCAGATTATTCCGATCATATCCAGAAACGAAAGAATTCTTCAAAATGGTCAAGAAATCGTCAGAAGAGGAATATCCTCACAATCCTCAATTCAAGGCGCATGTAGTCAATCTAATGGCTTCATTAAATATGGCAGTAATTAACTTGAACGAGCCAGAGGTTGTGGCGGCCATGATGAATAAGCTCGGAGAATCGCACGGCAGGAGAAAAATAGAGCAGAGACATTTCCATGTAAGATATAACATTTTTTTGATATTACTATCAACTTTAGAATAGGTATGTATTCTGTTATCAGATGTTATATTGTAAAGTTTAAAACGCGAAAGTGTAATAAAATATGCATAATATCGCAATTTGTATAAAACACCATTCCCACTAAACGTTGTTTTATATTACAAAAATTAGGTTCGATTTTTTTAAAGAATATCATAATTCTTTTACTAATATTTATTACATTTTTTACAGGATTTAAAAGACGTCATAGTGAAAATGTTCATAGAAGTCTTGAAACTTGACAACGCTACGCTAGGCGCGTGGGGCAAGACGGTTGAATTCTGGTACAAACACATATTTGAGACTCTTGGAACCAAAGGGGAAAGCAGATAACGGAGTTAATACATTTAATTATACATTTTATAAGTCTCGTTATTATATAGCTAGTCTATTACAATTTTATGATATTGTACGTATGTTCGTAAGTTTTAAATAAATGATATAGTGAATTGTGCAGTTGTAGAATTTTTATTTACTCATCGAAGATAATATTGCTATTTTAAACATTTTCTTTTGTATGAGACTACAGAAGGGAGAAGGGTAAAGGAAAGGGATAAATAAAACAACAAATTTTTAAATTTTTTTTATTATTTTTTTTACAATTAATCAGATAACATACATATCAAACCAGCCGAAGTATGGCTAAACCCATTTATTATCTAAACTTATGAACAATACAAGAAATTGATACATCTCAAATTTACTTACTTTAAATATATAGATATATTATATATGCATCCACTCTACATAAAATCTACAACCTACTTATTCATAATCTAAGTTTTGCATAAATTCAAAGTAAATATGCCCAAAAGAAATATTGTTGAACTATGAATATACATATAACTTTTTGGCAATTAATTGAGTATCATTTCTGTGCATAGCAAAATTAATTTTCTTTAACATGTAACTTAGATCTTATTTATAAAGAGGCCACAAATATAATATTATACGTTTCTGTCGTCAGTTCGATTACATAGGGACTTTTGTTAAATATTATTGCCTATATACTATAAACGTTACTCTTATGAAATGTAAGAAAAATATCGTTACGTTTAACTGAATTAGCCTAGCAGTGCTGTGCAGTGAGTCCGGGTGTACGGGCGGGCGCCCGCCGTTGTGCGTCACGTTGCGCTAACGTACCGGTATCGAACCGCCTCCTACACTCCATACCTACTACACTTAATATAACATATACCAATACAATACCATACAACACTTCACATAATGATCAAAACAACTATTTGTCATCTACATAAAATTTTTTCCAAATGTTTTATATTAAAATATTTCTACTTATCGTAACCTTTAATTAGTTACAGCCAACTTTACAAATAATTGATACATTAGACTCTCAAATAGATCTCTACTAACTATTATTAATGGTAAAAAATAAAGAATAAAATACTTCTAAACATTGCATTTCAATCACATTAGGTTTAGTTATAATTATACAATAATAACATCTTTTTAAAACCCGAACATAAGTATTACAAGAACATTGATATCGTTGAGTTCTGGAATGGAAAATAGCACACTTAAATTCACTAACTGTTACACTTACATAATAATTATTGTTCTCCTGCATTGTTTGTAAAATACATTGCTTTTAGGTAGAGTTTCAGAAAAATAACAATAAAAATATATCAACTATGTTATACGCTGATATAGTCCATGATATATACCTTAATTAAAAATAACTTAAAGAAACGTTAATACAGGTGGGTGTACCAAATAACAGTGCAGTGCGTTCGATAAGTACGGGGGAGGCGATAAATAGTATAATAATAATATATAGGTGAGGTTATCGAATGAGGTAATAGATAAAGGAGCGAGTGTGCGGGTCCAACTGCTTCTCTTATTTGGTACGCGAGGTGGGGCGGCGCGGGCGCTGCGGGCGCCGCGACCCCCC
>CAJQZM010041144.1:0-18812 GCA_907164665.1 Colias nastes | reverse complement strand
TTTTTTTGCGAGGCTGCTCACTCTATGGAGACCCGCCTTATGACGTATGTCTCATCGCAATACATGTAGTGGAACACAAGTAGAAATCTATTGAATGAGTGTGGCGCATTTTCGACAACCAAATGACCTTGCTAATGTTAAAAAAATTCTGTACTGCTGTCAATCGATTCCTTTTACTGTTTTTAAAACACTTGTAAATATCTAAATAACTTTGCCTCACAGGATTTCGAAACTAAACAAGCGTTCGCTTTACAGACATTTACGCTCCAGTGTTCAAAGAGTAGCCAAGTTCTATATTAGTTTAAGCTTGTAACTTGTAGTCTGGACTTAACAATATTAACGTGAAATTATTAGTGAATAAAAGTTTTGGAAATTATGTTCGATTTATGATTAATGTAATACTTAAATTGTAATACTAACATGATAAAAAAGAGCAACTATGGAGTTTCTTGCCGGTCCTTCTCCATAGATACTGCTTTCCGAATCGGTGGTAAATGTTAAAAATATGTAAAAATATGACGTTTCAAAAGTGCTTCTCGAAGAAGTCTAATTGAATAAATAAATGTTTGAGTTTGAGTTTGAAGTAAAAATGTACTTGGATTGAGTAATGAAAAAAATAAACGTTTTATTAAAATCATGATTTGTGTTTATAATAATTACAAAAAATGACTGTAATATCTTTATCTTAAACTTGCGAACTTTTAATTCGATTACTTAAAATTACAAAACTGTTTACGCACGGATAGACAAGAAAAATATACCTACCTAAGTCTCTAACATCACTCTCGAAACTAGGTTATTTTGCAAATACTTTATCCGGGGCCATTTAAAGTTTTTCTCCGAGTGAATAGGTAAATGGCAGGAAAGTGTTTTTAGGATTTCTAAGTGGGCGATTTGGGTAATGTTGCTTGAATCAAGAGAAAAAGACCCTTTAACGTTGCGCTTAAAGAAAGGTTATTCAGCGCAACTAAGGTTGCTTTATGAAATGTTCAGAAAGTAGAAATAGACGCTGTATTTCATAAAGATATGTGTGAATGTCTCTTTGAGTGATGTATCTCAAAGCACATGTAATTTTCACGAAACCTTTGATGAGTTGCGGATGTTAATATGTTGAAGTTCAATGAACTGTTGAAAAGCAACTATCTAATACATGATACATGAAAATTAATATGTTTACGTTTCATTTTAAAACAAACTTTTCAGTCTTAGGAGATAATATTATGTAGGTATCTGCATTTATTACAAAAGTTTATTTATGCAAAAACCAAGCATCATTTAAGTTAATTATAAAGATAATAATTTCCATTGCATTACATGAACATTGAATGTAAAATATATTGTGCTCATTCATGCCTTCGTTTGCATTTTGCAACGGCTGCGGCAGCAGACTTTACAAAAGGATTTAACTAAATTGTAATAATTTAAGGAAATAAGTTAATTTATTATCTGTCAGCTCGTTAAGGAAGTAGGTTCTGATAGCGCATAGCTTGAATAATTCATGTGTGTTCACGATGAGACGAAATTGGAGACTGTATCTCGCATGTAACAACGTTTGAAACCGCTTTACAAATACTCGGTATAATATTATTATTCCCATAATAATTTATTGTCACCAACAATGGTCCATAAACATAACATGACGGTATTCTAAACAAAATATTTAATAAAAATGTTTATCTAAAAATATATTTCATCAAACAATAGAAATTCATTTATTTTCTTTTAAGAAGTCGATATAAAATAATGGCTGACTGTTAAATCAAAACAATTGCTGAAGCGTAAATATTTGTAAAAGTTTAATTGAATTGTGGTTAAATATTAAGTTTCATGGAAATGGACTTCTATTGTCTCTGCGTTTATTGTAAAGTTTGTTTTATAAGAATCGACCTGAAAGATAATAAGAACCCTAGGTACTTTTAATTATTCAGTTATTTTTTATAACTTCGTGGTAGATTTTTTTGTATAGTTGAATAAAAAAAAGAAACGGTTTATTTTAGTTCAAAATGTAAATTCTCTGTAACTTGTAGGTATTCGATATTATAATACAGAAAAAAATATTAGCATCCATCGGATTACACAATATAAAAATTGCATGCATGCTTTCCCATATTTTTCTTAAGCTACATTCCTTTTGTATAAATAATTTAAAGCTTTGTCCGACGTCAAGAATTTTCGATAAAGGAGCGTGTTCTAAAAATTTCTCCCCATATTTTATAAGTATTGGAGCCGAGATCTTTCTTTGACCTTAAAGAAATGAGAACGCAAAAATATTCGCCGCCTTTACAACGCTGACAAAGATTCATTCTTTGGGGAATTTTTATTGATAAATGAGTCAAACAATGAGAGTTTCTCTTCAATCATAATAATGGGATGTCAATACATACTTTCGTTTTGTAAATAATGCACGGAGTTTTAAAATTCTCTTTGAATACAGGATCAAAAATGGGGATGACAACTTAACATGAGAATAGATTTAAGAATTTGATACTTTATACCTACATATCCTACTAATATTATAAATGCGAAAGTTTGTGAGGATGTGTGTGTGTTTGTTACTCTTTCACGCAAATATATTGAACCGATTACAATGAAATTTAGCACACAAATAGATACGTAACTTGGATTAACACATAGGATAGAATTATCCCGGATATCCCACGGGAGTTTTCCTTTGAAAACGCGGGCGAAGCCGCGGGCGGAAATCTAGTTGAGGTATAAATACCTAGGTTGTTTATTTAAATTTTGGCGTATTATGTAGTAATAATGATACTTATTTCAGTTTTAAATACTTATTAATGCATGCTAAATCTAACCTAAATTTTATATGAAATGCTTACATATAAAATGTTTTTATAAAGCTTTAAAACGCGTGCATAAACGATAATATTAAATCACCTTTAAATATTGAAGTAGCAACCTCTGTAACAATTTCGGTAATTGGCAATTACAACAGGGTTTTCAATTTAGATTGGTCTTTAAAAATTAAGCACTCGAATTGGGAAAGAAAATGGAGCAGTAAGTATTTTATACGTAAATTTGTTATTTTATAATTAATGGAGGATATATTTTATAGCTTTGGTTCTTGTAGTGTGACATAATTAAAATGATATTCACGTTAAATTTATATAATGATTGTAGATTCATATGTTTGAAATAATTAGAATAGAATATCATTTACTTTTCATATCACAAGTCTTAAAGATTTAAGTTATATTTTTACTTTATGTTTACTTAAAATTATTGCTTGTTGTGATAATATTTTTATCTCAAAGGTCATATTATTATTTAACTTTTTTGACCATTCAGGTCAGTAAGGCTTTTAAAAGCGAACACTCTAAAGTAAAAACTTATAGTAAGACTCCCAATACTAATAACTGCTTGTTTATCTTCTAAAAAGGTTTTTACCAAAAACAATAATGTCTTAACTATAACTCAATATGACAATAACTTCATTTTGAATTACCTTTTATCTAATTTCAGAACCTGGAGTCCATTATCCCGCTAATACATCGGAAAAGGTGATGACATCGGGTTCCCTATTGAAGAAAACCTTTGCACAGCGGTTTTCAACAAAAGAGTCGGTATATCACAAAAAATAACTGTATGCCAGTGACGTATTCCCGGGGTCAAGAAATATGGTCGATGTTTTTGAATTTATTTATGCATTATTTTAGTTTTTTAGAAATAAAACATGAAATATTCAACACAGTGTTTTTTTATCATTTGTTATAAGAATAGATGCATGGAACTGTAAAATTTTTATTTTATACTCTGTAAATTATACTTTGTTCCTAAATATAAGAATTATATACGTACTATAGAGCTTCAATATTTATAGTGATTTTGTAAAGTATTCTTACAAATATAATAAATTATGTTTGAAAGAATTATAGGCATTTTATTTATTTCCATGGAATACCAAGCAACCAAGAATCAACACAAAAACATATTATCAATACTTTTTACTAAGATAACTGAACTATACAAGCATTTAGTTATACAGGGTGTAATCTTTAAGTGTGCACAGGCGATACTTCCGTAACTATTACAGATATCAAAAAAATTTAAACTGATATCCAAAGTACATAACCTAATGAGTAAAATGGCCATAATAAATTTTTAAATATAAAACGAGAAATATCTAAAAAATTAACATGAAACCCTCCCATATATTTAGTATGAGATATGAATATCCCATGTACATTTAATATGAAAGATTATAGCTTTTTCTTACTTTGTTTGGTTTTTTGCTTTAATTACTTCGCAAATTTGAAGGAAAGTTCATTTAGAAACTGTCCTCATTGTATTGAACAACGAGGACGTCACTTCGAAAATCTGCTATGGATACAAAATGAATGGGAAATAAATGTATGGGAGCGTTTAATGTAACATTTTTGGATATTTCTCGTTTTATTTTTAAAAATTTGTTATGGCCATTTTACTCATTAGGTTAAGTACTTTCGATATCCGTTTAAAGTTTTTTGATATCTGCAATAGTTACGGAATAATCGCTTGTGCACACTTAACGATTACACCCTGTATAACCTTCCAGCACACACACACTTCATACAATATACAATATACCCATATCATTTCATAATTATAATAACATATTACTATACACCACTAGTTTTTAATCAGTACAAAAACTTTAAGGACATGTTAGCGAATACATTATTATCATATGTATGATGTAAGAATTACATAATATCGATAAATAGCAAAGATATAATCATTTGTTTATTTAAGAAAGTCTCACTAAAATCATAGACACATTGCAGAGTTCATTGACTTAATCGTTGATAGTATTACCTAACCTTGGACAATAAAATGAAACAAGACATGTAGGTAGTTACTAACTTTATTTATTTTAATTTCCTAAATTCAAATCTCCCCTTCATACTTCATTCGGGCTTAGGACCGGCATAATTACTTTTTTACAATAAATTAAATAGGTACGTAGGTATGTAATTACAAAACAAACAATATCAAAATAAAATAAGCTATTCTGTATTGAAAGAAAAAACGAATTTTGGCGTATTTTTAAGAAGTTAGAATCAGCTGTATTTACAATACCTAATCTGTATTGAAAGAAAAAACGATTTTGGCGTATTTAAGAAGTTAGAATCAGCTGTATTTACAATACCTAATCTGTATTGAAAGAAAAAACGATTTTGGCGTATTTAAGAAGTTAGAATCAGCTGGTATTTACAATTATCTTAACTAACCTTACAAGTATTTCAATTGTCCTTCAAAATGTCCACCACCATTGTCAATACACAGACGTGCACGTTTTATTAAATTGTTTTTTAACGAGAGAAGTAGGTAGTAGTTTTTTTGTCTTTTCACTTCATCCAATATGCGCTGTTTTAATTGATCGACACTAACCGGCTCACTTTTGGGTCTTGTTCACTTAATTTCACTCCACAAAAAGAGGTCCAAGGGTGTGAGATCAGGTGAGCGAGGAGGCCAAGCTGCAGGCCCGCCTCGACCGATCCACTGACTTCCAAACTCCGCTGTGAGAAATTCATGAACCGCAGCGTTATTCGACATTCGTACTACGTCGAGGATCCTCTTCAAAATACGCTAGTACATTACACGTAAACATTTTGTGACAACGCCTGCTGGTAAGCATTTACCACAGTTCGTACATTTGGCGATCGAGCGTTCGGGACTCGGGTACTCTTATCTGTACATACGTACTGCTGCACTCGCATTTTCCCCACTCAAAAAGAACGCACGAAGCATAAGTACCTACATAATCCCGTGATGTGAATTGATATGACATCGTACCGGGAAGAACATAAACAAACGCGACGAAAAAAAGCAAGTTTTCACTTCCGCTAACAATTTGGCACTGTTTGTCGCGTTGGGGCGGGGGGCCGTTGGGGTGCGACGCGGGCGCAGGCCGCAGAGGGAAAGGGGGTGGCGGGGTGAGGAATGGCGAGCATCGACGCGAGTTTGCCGGAATTTATCAATGGAGCTGTGCCGCGGACCTACTCGAAATCGTACGCTAGAAAATTACAACACAATACCTAGTGTGGGTCATTGATTAAATTATAGGTTTAACAATTTTTACATATTTATGTGGACAATTTTGGGACATTTCTGTTTGTTAGTGTTTTTAATTATTTCTTACACAAATATGATTGGTTAAAGATACTTAACACCCTGTAAAATTTTTTGTACTGATTAAAAAATAGTGGTGTATAATTATTATACGAAAGAATATTTTCTTTAGCTCCCATTTCCGCGCCCCTGTTCTATTATCGTCCTAGACGTTCAAACCATTGAATGGAACACTCAATATGGGCGAAAAAAGATACCGTGTTGCGACGTGATCCGTGTCCCAAATCCAATGTGTCTTCAGATGTTAATACTTTTCTATTGATATAAGTGCTATAAACCGTAAGTGGTTTCTCTATTATTATTTTATTCAGAACTCTGTGATACGATTTGCTTCGGTTAGAATTTTTTTTCTTGAAAAGTAGCCTTATGCGTATTAATTACGGTACATATATTATTTAACGTATTAATAACAAAAATCAAAACATATAGTTTTGATTTTTGTTATCAAGGTAATCTTGAATTAAAGGGGATTAATGTATCTATGTGAAAGTTAGTTTTGTGTGATGATTGAACCCTTTAGATCGAAATAGTTTTAACAAACGAGGTAGGATTCTAATTAATAGAGATTAGTTAGTAGCCTGCGGCCGTCCGCATTTGCGTCTGTTTCTTTCTTTTATTTAGTTATAGGTGTTATTGTTTTTACTTTCGTATAGTTTTTAAACTATTAACTAAAAGTTGTTTTTTTAAACCAGTTTGCTATATTTATATCCAATTAATAATTTGTAATATGGGTACGCAATAAGCATGTATTTACGTTCATTTTCACAAATATTCGCATAACATTGGTGGGAACCTCTCCAATTCAAATTATAGTTGTAATTTTGTAAGCCTGCTTTTGATATATACGAGGAAATGATATGATGAATAATTCATAAGTTCTCAATACTAAAGGACAGGCTTCTTTCCAATGTGAGGAATATTTGGTTCGATATTGATGATATTTCTATTCATACAGACTTTATTATTGGTATCTATTATTTTATCAACTCTTCTGTTTTTTTTTTTTTTGTTATAAGTTTTCCGCAATAATTTTATCAGAATAATAATTGGGATAGGGATAATGTTTATGTGTAGGTACTGGAAGAATCTCGCAGTCTATTAATGAAGGAAGACGACGGATATATCAATATGTCGTCGCCGAGCGAGCGTGGGTCGATGATTATAATTTATAAAGTTAGAGCTGTACCTATTCAAAGAGTGTGTGAAACTCAACAAAAATCAGTATTGGACGAGGCGTGAATATTGATATAGTTTTTGAAAGAAAATATCGTTTTAGTGTTTAATAACGTTTCGTATAGCTTATATATTTTTGAAATTATATAGATAAGTATATTGTACCAAAATAGACATCATTAACCAATTCCAGGTAGATATCTAATTGCAAATAAAAACAATTTATACATACTATTGGATTTGTTTGACATTTATCCTAATTCTTAGCCTATGAAAGAATATAAGCCATGTCGTAACACATAACAATAAATTCTCAATGGTAAGGATCACATTCCTCATATTGTAATATATTGTTTTGTCTTCGATATAAATGATAAATTCCCATGTCTAGAAAATATATTTATCAAGGCATGGGTACATAATTCAAATCAATTACAATCTTTTTACATTGCTTTGGATGCTCGATGATTTCTACATACTGCCTTTGTATTGAAAGGCATTCATATATGCATAATTATTTATTTATAGGTACATCTGTTTTACTCATCGATAATTTTTAAGGACATGTAGGTGATCAGACTTGTATGTCCTGCCAGACCGAGACAATTTTTCCTTCGTCTCTACCGGGAATCGACCCTAGAACCCCACGGTTCTACGCTCACGCGTTAACCAATGTACCAAGGAGAAGTCTGATTAAATGTACTCTTCAGAAAAGTGACAAAAAGGATGTCATAGTTTTAATTTAATTCTAGAAGCAAAAAATGTATAATACCTACCCTGTTTATCATTCACATTACCATTTTTATTTATTCATATATCATAAACATCTACTTATAAAGATAGAGAGTTGAATACGATAACTTTCTTTTACCTTTGTTGGCGAGAATAAATTTATGTTGTTTCAGGTATAAAAATAGCTTAGATATTTCCATCTCTTTTATAAATTCGTTTATATAAAACTTGTGGAAAGATCATATTAATAATAATTTATGAGCAGGTTTTCATGCTTTTGACTTATAAATTTGAATAATACTAGAATTGGTACAAATTTTCTACTTATAAATTCAGTGCTTTGAAGATGAACTTCATGGCTAAAAGAAAAATACTGCTTAATATATAAATATTTGACAATACGCAGTTACGGGAATCCCGGCGTTGCACATCAAGTTTAATCAAGTGGGAAAACACTTGTCTTGTAACTAATACAATAATTTTTAATACCGTTATCATAATAATATAATATAACGAAGTAGGTAGTTTAATTACATTTAATTAATCTAAAATAGTATTTATGTTCAGTATGTCTGTCTGTTACAATTTCACATTTAACCACAACACCGATTTGAATGAAATTTGTAATAAAAATAGTAGAAGACCACTGCTACCGTTTTGGTAAAAATAATCCCTTAAAATATTGATTTTGGCTTTGAAATTGCCTTTCTTTTATCAAAAATTGTTTAAATCAAAATTGTTTATTTGGAACAATAAAAACACATTACAAAAACTTTATGAACGATGGCACCCATAAATATCCGTGGGGCACAGCTAGTAACATATTATAACCACTTATTATTTTGCTTTGTTTAATACCATCATTTAATCGTAATATTTACAATGTAAATGAATAAACCTTGGAAGATATAAATATTGTATTTCATTCCAGCACATTTTCCATAAGTTTTCCATTATATTGTCACGATCTTGGCGTCTGTCACACTTTGTACTCCAAGTTTATTCATTATGGAACTTTTTACAAAGTATCAACTTTCAAACTTGACTCGAGTTCAGTGTTTTGATCGAAATACAAACATTAGGCTCACGTCCAATAAAACTTCAGGTTTTATTCACAAATAGGACACAAGTACGTGTGAATAAGTTGATAAAATGTATCCTACATAATATTTGAGTATTATTTTTGGGATAAAATGAACACATACAATTGATGAACTTGAAGCCCATTATGGATTCACTCGTGGTAAAATTGTATCAAGAAATACGTATAGTCACGCATCTGCATAATACAGTTATAATATTTGTTAAGAAAAGAACATGTTATAGGGCATTCGGTTTCGGAAGACATCATACAAATCCTATACGATGTATTTTTCATTATTATTAAAAAAATTGGAATGTAGTACCATATTATTATTTAATAATCCTTGTTATTCGTGTTAACAAAGTACTATAATATAATAGTATCAGAACGCAGATAGATATGATTGCTTCGAACACCAGCATCTTGTGAAGATTATCTTCAATCTTTATGTTTGATGTGCAATAAATGAATGTGTTCATTACTGAACATTACTCGAACAAAGGTAAGTACAGCTTTACACGCTATAAACCCTGTTGGAATGGCTTTACGGAACTCATCTAAGATTGAAGTCTTTCAGTTTGATGGCAGTTGTGTTAGAGACTTGATCGTGTGTTGAGTGGTTTGCCATAACGAATATAAGAAGTTTAACCTTTAATATTGATGAAGTTTATTAACTGCAATAATGTTCGTTGAACTGAATTTTATGTATAGTTTTTTCAGTAATTAAACAACTATACCTACCAGTTAATCTGTGTAAAACAGAAACCAAAAAGTATGTGTACATTATACCATTCAAACGTTATATTGAATACTAGCTGTGCTCCGCAGTTTCAGCCGCATTGCCACGCTCCTGTTGGTCTTAGCGTGATGATATATAGCTTATAGCCTTCCTCGATAAATGGCTAACACCGAAAGAATTTTTCAAATCGGGCCAGCGCGTTCAAACAAACAAACTCTTCAGCTTCATAATATTAGTATAGATATAACTAATATTGATTACATACCTAATAACTATATAACTTATAATCTAAGCTATCTCTGATTCCAGATCTTCTGGGCACAGAGCACCACCACCGTTGTCCAGCCGTGCTGGAAATCCACGATGAAGAACTCCAAGGCTAAAGTGTATGATGATGAAAATCATAATTACTAATATCTGATGCTAAGACAAATGGGGACGCTTCTCTACTAAGTATTAAACTTTTATATAATGTCGATTTATATTTCTAAACAGGATGGGGACATACGGCCCTTATTCTTCATTTCATGTTCACCAAGGATCAATTCAATAGCATACAAGAAACACCCATCTCACATACAATAACAATACTTTATTTAACGTCAATTTGAGGTTTCACACTAACATCGGTAACAATGTGTGTGACAGAGCCATTAATTTGTAAATCTCCGCTGGTTATGTCAACCGCATACCACCGCCCACAAGATGAACTATATCTATAATCTAGGCTATTTGCTTTCATGGTTAGTGCAAATGAATAGTTAGTTCGTGATTTGTGTATTGATTGATTTAGTTATGTACTCCAACGTTCTCTACATAGTGTAAAATAAAGTTGCTTCCGGCTGTCTATTCCTATGTAAGCTTTAAAACTACTCGAAAGATTCTGATGCTAGGCTTTCTAATAGATAAAATGATCCAAGGGGAATATTTATAGGCAAACTAGCTATCTCGGAAAACGTTGCTTTACCTTACTCTTATCATAGTGGTATGAAAAATAAATGTAGTTAGATTCTTAGACCTACCCGATATGCACAAAAAATTTCATGACAATCGGTGAAGCCGTTTCGGAGAAGTTAAAATACAAACAAAGCGACACGAGATTTTTTATACATATTAAAAGAAATATCATACATAATATTTGCAGTGCGAAGCTAGGATGGCTCGCTTAGAATAAACCAGTTTGTAAGCAATACAACTCTATAGCTATGAATGATAAAATAATAATTGTGCATTCTACATGAACGCCTTCAATTCGCTTCATTTATCTTTGGAACGAATATAGTATTCGCTTGCCATTGCTAGTGCTAGTTAGCAAAGCTCTAAAATATTGAAAATCTTATTTTACGAGTCCTAAAACAATAAATTTCATAATCAAAAAACGAAAATAATCAATAAGAAGATGATCAACAAATTTAAGATAATAATATCTAGTATAAAATATCTCAATAATTGAGATCCTGTCCATAACTTAATTGATAAATGACGTTTCTGTTCACCACACCAACGGGTCCGTTTTAATAGACTTATTAACACAAGTCCATAACAAAATTCATAATAATAGATGTGCATTTTTCTGTTATAATGTTACTTTTTAATTGCCAACGGGTTAACAGACTTATTTCAATCTTAGTTACACAGGCTGAATGAAAGGCGGTTTCTCGAACATATACAAATGGAGGAAATTAATAATGTATGCACTCTTCACTAACAGCAAGCGTAATGAGGCTCCGGATGGATGTATTTATGGTTCGAGTTTTCTACGTCTTCATTGTGAACGTATTCTTGGAATGTTCTTATTTTATTTTAGTGTAAATGTTGAAACCAGAATTCTGTGGTAAATTTGTCTTGTTGATTTAGACTAATTACTTATGTATGTGTTCAATTTTTAGTCTGGTTGTATCTAGATGCTTTCTTATGTCATTTATGTGTTCGGAATAAAAGTTATAATTTTACAGTATTTTAACATTTGCTCCAAGAACGACGCAATATTCTTTGACTGATAAATATTGTAGCGGGTATAATGCGTTATATGCGAATGTTATATGAATATCTTAAAGCAATATTTATAAGTTCTTTCTTTTGAGATCTTATAATCCGAGACTTTACAAGCTATATCGAAACTTCAACTTGAGCAATATATTTAAAAAGAATAGTCTTCTGTCTAGTATAAAACGTTTCCATACTCAGTTCCTTTATTAAGCGCATACTTATAAAACCTATCATGTATATCGTTATACGAAACTTTCATGTACTACGTGATATGGAATGATAAACAGATGCCGTTTCAAGTTATTTGTTCAACATTTTGATGTATTTTTCCCGAAGCTCTTGTTACAATTGCGTTCCCGTTGGATTTACATTTCAAAGATTTCGACTGTCGCCCTGTTATTGAACACGTGGCAACGTTGTACAATTTTGTTCAAAGGTTTTGTACAAGTGGAGTGTGTATCTATGTAGTAATCGGCATAGGCAGAAAGTAATAACTCTTTCGTATGGAAAGAGTTGCGTTACATTTATTTTATATAAATTAATAGCTTTCCGCTCTCGGATTCAGCCCCTTTGTCTCAAACTTAACAAATGAAGGGTTAAAACCATCCGTGAGAACCATTTAGGTACTTTAAAAAGTAAGTATTGAAAATCTAGAACTAAACTACTAATAATGGAACAACATGGTGTGTGTGTGTGATGTCTTGTAAGATACAAGTTGATATAAAAAAGTAAGCAGCCAAAAGGATTGCTATTTGAAGTAAAAACTTAGAATTTAAGTATTAAAATTTTAAATTTCTTACCATTAGCGTGTTTGTGACGCGAACTTTAAGATTTTCCTCTACCAAAAAGTGTTCCACGAAACTTGAGAAGTTTCCACAAAAGCGCAGAGGTTATAATATACCAACACATATTTTCAAATAATGACAAAAACCATGAAAGATCAGTATAAAAACTATAACATATTTTGATTCAAAATAAATTACATACTCTAACAAAACGATAAAAGTTTACGAACAAGTTTCGCAAACAGTAAAAACAGTTCGCTACAGCTCTGAGAACTTTGTCAGTTGTTTATTATTAAACTAGCGGTCCGCCCCGGCTTCGCCCGTGGTACGTTTTCTCTACATAAGAACCATCCTCGTACTTCAAGGAATATAATAAAAAAAGAATTATCGAAATCGGTTCAGCCGTTCACACGTAATGCCGTGACAACGCGAAACGGGTGCGGACCCGCCGCCTTTTTATAGCTCCCGCCGCGAAGCGCGTCGAACGCGGCAACTGATACACAAAAATAATCCATAGGGCATGATTCTGTATTCACGCGCGATGACTTATAGCGTATTTCATGTATAACTTTGGTGTTTCTACACCGATTTACATGATTCTTTTTTTATTGAATAGGTAATAATGTTAACTTTTTTTAATTAGGGATGAGTGAGAGTGTTGTAAACGTAAGAGTAGACAAATATAATCAGAAAGCTCCGAATTGCTAAGCTCTTGAAGTTTCACGTGTTATTGTGAGTCAATTTTAAAAGATAGACATAATATGCTGTCTAGGAATTTATTTTTATATAGGTAATAATAATAATTTAAGAACATTTGTTTCGTACATGATTTCTATGTAGCTTTAACCATTAAGGCTGCACACGCGACGGAAGCTTAAAAAATGGAGTAATTTCTCCCGTTTTCCCAATATTTCCCTTCACTGCTCTGCTCATATTGATCGTAGCGTAATAAAAAGTATACTATAACCTGCCCAGGAGTATGAAGAATAATTGTGCCAAATTTCGTTAAAATCCGTCGTGTAGTTTTTGTTTCTATAACGAATATACAGACAGACAGACAGACAGACAGACAGACAGACAGACAAAAATTTTACTAATTGCATTTTTGGCATCAGTAGCGATCCCTTATCACCCCTTCATAGTTTTTTTTTAAATATATTTCATGTACAGAATTGGCCTCTCTACAGATTTATTATAAGTATAGATTTATTAGTGCACACTAAGAAAAACCCAGCTAACTTACGAAAATGAGAAAATTTCACTGGTTATTTATGATGCGCCGTGTTCCAGATCTTTTTAAGTAGGGATCTTAATTTACTCGTGAAATAAAATGTTGCTAATTAAAACTTCAGTTTCACGGTGCATATGTATTTAAAAATTACATCCCTTGTACACATAAAATTATCCCTAGGTAATAAAACAGCTTTACGTATTAAGGAATTAATTTTATAATTTCCTTACCGACACAATTTTATATGGAAATAAATCAAAATGAAAAAAGGAAGAACAAATCAGGAATATCTAATATGGTAATTGGTTATGTGTTTGAATAATTTATAGAATTGAAGAGAGAAATAAAACTATCGGAGTTCAATTATTAATGAATTTATTTGATAATATTACAGTTAACATCTTTCGTTCATTTGGAAGTTTTATTTCATAATAATAAATTATACAATACTGTGCAACTTTATAACATAAACAATTTTAACAACAGCTTGGCTGTCCACAAACAGAATATCAATTTTATTGTACCCGTTACGGAAACAATATGAAATTATATTTATTTACATAAAGTACTTAAATTATGTCTCAAACTAAATTTGAATGCTTAACCTTACAATATAAATTATATTAACCTAATTTAATGATTATTATGTACATACATTTAAGGGTATCGCTTATAAAAGATATATTTTAAATTATCTAGCTCAGTATAATATTGGCTTATGTAATGAAACGAAATGTTTCCAGAGTGATTTAAAATTTTCATAGATTACCTAATAATTTGGCTTCATTTATGTTCAGTGAATGCTGTATTTTAAACTGATTTTTCCTTTTCATATTATGGGGCAGGAAAGAGTCTCGAATCACATCGAATTCACAAATAAAATGATAACTAATTTTTAACATTAAATAACAATAGTAAACACCTTATTTGAAAAAACAAAAATGTACACATAAAACATAATTTTTAAGACTGTGTATCTTTGAAATCTCTGTTTCTGTTAACATCCTTTTATTATAGTTATTTGATTTGGCTTATAAATTTGGCCCATATCCCTCTTAAATATATTAATTATCAGACAGATGAATTACCATGTTACATACATTGATAATAATATTATACAGAAATCAAATCAATCAATCCCAGATTAAATTTCCACCAGTTTACATCATCTTAGTTCATGCAAGCTTTGGCTTGTAGCCCGTAATAATAATTCTTAGATCAAGTAAAAAATGATGATAGTATGACAATAACGAGTAGGTATAGTATCTGTGATTGCCAGAAGAGAGAACCCTTGTTCCATGTATCGTGATGAACTGCTGCCTGATTTTCACCTGCAAAAAATATAAGAATTTAGTACTATATTTTTTTCTGTCTATAGATTATGACCAGCTGTCTAGCTACTCGTATATTTCAATTCATTTTTGTAGTGAGATTTTGTTGCTACACAACCTTAAGGTTGTCTTAATTTGAGGAAGTCATAGAAATGTAAGAACGAGAAAATATTATATAATATACAAAATACAGTATGTATTTAATTTAAAACATCAAAAAACATACAACGCTTTACATATTCATATCAACTCGAAAAATAAAATACTTTTTATGGAATTTAATGGAAAAAAAATACGAAACCGTAATAAAATAATTTCTGACAACATTTTCCTTTAGGGCAAAGAAATGGATAAATCAATCTTCAATACGAAAATTTCCGCGCGCTTTCACATAAATAAAAGAACACTCATTAGCATTGTAAGTATGCATGAGTAACCTCAAAACATTCCGAAGAAATAACCTACTTACATAAAATCGGCATTATAATATTACATTGTTTTGATTTCCTTAAACAGGAATAAGAAGCCTGCTTCTATCCACACCTCCTTCCTTATAAGAATAGTACAGGAATAAATTATACCAAATCACAATTTTTATTAT
This sequence comes from Colias nastes, assembly GCA_907164665.1. NCBI lineage: Eukaryota > Metazoa > Arthropoda > Insecta > Lepidoptera > Pieridae > Colias > Colias nastes. Next base: position 3,018 of record CAJQZM010041144.1, on the reverse strand, counting down.
TCCCAATAGTATCACTAAAAATATTTGCATTTTAAATCCCTGTTTCAATCATTCAATTTTTTAAATCCTCCCAATTTTTAACTAACACTGAAATAGAAATTCCAAAATAAAAATATCGTTATTGAAATAGATTTAAGTATATTAATAAACGTTTGTTTATTGGTTTGTGAAAAGTAAAATGTTATAAAAATATTTGTAAATGTATCGTTTATTTTCTATCTACGTGACGAGTAATTTTTATGTAAACAGTATGTTCCGATCTTATATTTGTTTTGCAAATGGAATAAGCTGACGTATTTGATTGAATTTTAAGTAAAAATGTATAAAATTTTGTATTAAACGAGGCAAGTTAAATCTCATTTGTTTAAAGTCCATAATATAATATCAAATGGGTATATACTAATAAATAACGCAATGAATTAATATTATTAATATATTATCGATGATATTAACTACAAAAATACCATACATTATTGGTTCCTTCCATAAAGGTTCCCATTTCCATTTCTGGCACTAGAGCCAAGAAAAAAATCAATCTCCCAACCAAATTTTTTTCATAATATCTGACAAGAAAAAATTCTTACCCATTATCTAAAAATAAAATAAGAAAATAAGATAACTTACCACTAAGAACGTGTACATTAATAGACACTTGAGAGTGATTGAGCAAGTGACAGCTGTAGAGACCACTATCGTTCTGAGACGCTGTTGAAACGCTAAAGGTGGCACTGTAAAATTTAGATTATTAATACTTAAAAAAAGAGCGTGTGTACCGAGCACTTGTGTCAGAAGTGAAACTTCTTTGTCAAATAGAGCATGTGTGCCGAGCATACGTGTCAGATGTGAAACTTCTTTGGCGTACGACGAATAAAAGATACCAAAATCGTCGCCTTGCTCCATGAAGTGACGGTATTGCCACGACGCAACCTTGGCATTTTACTAACAATGCGACTAAAGAAGTTTCACTTCAAAAATTATTTATAGTTGTACTATTATACGAACTTAACTGAAGGGAAGTGATTGTAATTATACTTGCTTGGTCGAAGATGACCAAGCACATAATGCGACAAACGTTATATTATGTACATAGTAAATAATAAATCTAAAAGAATATCTTCGACCAAGACAAGAGTATACTCGCATTTCTCAAACGTTCAATTCCTGACATAAAATATAATAGAAACTAATAAACGCAAACTCGAATATTTATTCATTCAATTAGGTTTTTCAGAAGGGCTTTTAAATCGGTATAATATTGCAACAATTAGTTACCAACGGCTCGGAAAACTGTTTTCAGAGAACCAGCAAGAAACTTTCATATTTTTATGAGTTTCAATAGACGGCTGGCTCAAACGGTAAATTTAATATTTGTTGAGTGCTTTGCTTTTATAATAGTAATAAATTGAAATGGAGTGCCAGTCTATCATCGATTTATAAAAAAAAATGGTAAGGAATTTAACTGCAAGGAAATTTTTAATTTTCGTTTCTCGATACTTTTAAAATTAATGAAAAAAAAAAGAAGAATTGAAAAATGCGCAAAAATATTCTAAATTATAGCAAAGTTTTACTTTACAATTAAACCCTGAAAACCAAACAAACAGTATTCACAGGTATAAAAAAGAAGTTGAACAACTAAAACGACACACACAGAACATACCTCATATTCCTCCACGTAATAAAATTCACTATGTCCTTCCCTTGTTTCTTCCACACTAGCCCATAAATATTATTCAATACTGGCCTCGTGACCGGCTGAACAGTCACTTCTGTCTTCGCCTCAATGCTTTTTGTAGTCGTACTTATACTAACAGTCGACGTTATCGTCGTAGTTTCTACGCTCCAACTTTTATTTAACATTAAATCTAATTTATTGAATATTGTACTCATTTTCGTAGTCATTTCTGTTGTGGTTGTGACTGGGGCTGATGTGGTAGGCGTAGTTAATGTTATTGGTACTTTTGTCGGCAATGTCGTTACATATTCGTCGGATATTACGCATGAGAGCTTTATAGAGCTTCCTGCTTTGTAGAATTTGTCCTTGACGTCGTGCGTCGAGTCACCGTTTATCGTGAGAACGGGAGCTGTTTAAGAAATAAAAATAATATATAAATCACATTTGAAGAGAGCGATTGATGAATTTTTATGAACTAAGCTATGTTTCTTTAAGATTAATTGATCATTATCATATTTATTGTTTTAATGAATCAAGAAATTTATTATATATTATATATGTATTATTATATTTATTATATTAATGAATAATTAAAAAAAACATATTATTCAAATTAATAATTAAAAAATATTGACAATCAGAGCTTGTTGTGAATTAATAAATCTTAAAAGAATATATAACATCATAATCGCACTGTATAACAAAAGCAGTAACCAAAGAACCAACTTCCTCGCGATATGCGTTCAAGAACCCTAAACCAAAGTATCCCATCAAAAAGCACGTACAAGCACGAACCGATGCTAAAACACGGGAGAATTGTGTTGGCGCTCTCACAAATTGTTCCACCCACATCGTTATGTAAGCGATCCAATCACCAGCTGAGCCTATCAAACGGCTCTATTGCACTCCGGATCACTGCTGAAGGCGATCAACCTCAAATATTTACAGCCTTGCATACACTTTTATTGCAACTGAGAACGCTACTAATTCGCAACACAATTTGGCAGGGTTATACCGTTTTTACAACATTATTTGAGACGTAAATCGTCGGAATGTGTAATAAAACTTAATTAAACTTTAATGTCACTAATAGAGTACAGAGCGGAGATTTATGTTGACGTAAAAGAAATAAATTTGATAAAACTGCTGCATGAATTTAAATTAGTTTTGAAATTGAGTTGACTCAAAAATGTACAGCTGTGATACACAATTTAATTAATTTTACGGCAAGTTTAAGAAAGTTAGCGGTGGAGAAATAGTATGGCTTGTCTAAGTAATTACGCATAGCTGAATTTTTGAAACATAATCAGAACAATAAAATTAGAATTTATTCGACCATCATAAAA
>CAJQZM010041142.1:45661-171740 GCA_907164665.1 Colias nastes | reverse complement strand
AAATTCCGTGTAAACTACAAAGACACGAACGTCCCGCATGGAAAAAATTGAAACACGCCTCAGGTTATTGGCTATTAAACAAACTGGACAATGAATATCAATAAATTGTCTCGAACATATTTTAGATATTGAATGAATCTTTAATTTAAGATAATAAAACACATTGTTACTAATTTAGTTTTGTTAAACGAGCGCCTAAAGAATTACAGAAACAAGTCAAAATCACTCTAAAATCGATATGGACTCTTAATATGAGCCATCGGTGAAAATAATAAAAGTATGAAAAACAATTTGTATGTAGATGACGTGGAGCCGAGTAATAGATGTCTAAGCGTCACCTGCGTGGTGTCTAGTACAGTTCGTTTTTGCATATGTCCAACCACAGACCACTAATAGCCGTTTCAAATGTTTTAGATCTATGACAGGAAATCTAATAGAGACGTTATTTCTATAAATTCGCATAATTAATTGACTGGCGTATCTATGGGTTGTGTTCTTCTGCTAGATGCGGACAGAGTTGCGCTCGCTAGAGTAAAAGCTTCTTGGCACAGATTCTGAATAGGTGCATACAATACAGTGTTATTTGGTTTGATTAAAAGTATATACAGTATAGGTACAGATAAACAAATATTCAATAGCAGTTATTACTTCATAGACATTTGTTTAAGGTCCAATTATACTTTTCTCAGTAAGAGCAAGGAAGCTGCCATTACTTTTTGTAAAAAATAGCGTTATTATACTTATCTAATAGAATACATATTCCTTCGCTAATTATATACAAACTCCATATGTGTCGTTAGTCCGGTAAAACTAGATCCTAACATTTTACAGCATCTATTTTTTATAGCTCAAATGGGAATACGGGCAACGGGTCTGTAGGTGAGGCTAGTTGCATGCAGTCCTAATGCATGCAGGTAGTTAAAGAAACCCAGGATCGCCCGCATTCTTTGCTATGAATAGCTTAGGAGCTGATCAATTTTGTTTCGTGGCTTATGAAGTATGTTAGATGATATTTTTGAATTGGATGCGAATTTACGTGTATGGTGTGATGTTTTATTTCTTATTGTGTATCTCGTGTGAGGTTTATATTTGACTGAATTGGTAAATATTTAATTATTATAAGCACTTTCGTTCTTTTTGATTCAGATAGAAATTGTTAAGTAGTAGATATTTTATTTTCTGTATTATGAATTAAATCTAATGATATTACTATGTTATGAATATACCTAAAAATACGAATTTAAATATAAACAATAGAAAATTCACATATGTTTAATATAAAATATAAACTTTCGTTAGCTCTTATACTATCTGAACTTAATTTCGCCATAAACTGAATTAGAAACTGGTATTTTTAACCGTCTCAAACGTAGGTTAGACGCTCACAAAACGACAAAACAAAAGTAGGTTTATTAGTATTTAATTAATTCCAGTTTTTTGTTTTATTTGCATATTTATTAGATGGAAAAAATATCGATTTTCTAATATACGAAAAATTTCCTAACAACGAGGCCCTTTGCCTTTAGAATATGCATGAGAACAAAATATCCCATAATTTCCATAATATGACAATCTGTGTTTTGTAAAACATTTCACATTTGACATTACGTAAGTAGTCGGTCATTTAATCAATAACTTTTAAGTTATGTTAATTGTTATTTAACAATTCTTATCTTTCGATTTAATGTGGATCTAATACAGTCGAAGATTACCCATTTCTTTATAGTTTATTTTGGTAACTTTTTAGTTCCAATATGTAAGCATTTTGTTGAACTTTAATCATATAAAATTATATGATCATACATCGTTAGTAAACAAATAACATTTATGCTTATATTAACCATAAATTAATTGTATCACTTGATATATGTCAAAGCTGCAAGTATGTTCGTCGTATGACTTGTTTTGCATTTATTTCTATCGTCAGTGAAGACATGAAAGTTAGAGGTAATGAACTGCCAGAGCACATGAACACCTGTGGGACATGTCTCTCAAATCTATTTGCATATGCATGCTAAATAAAACAACTTGATTACGTAAGTATACATGATTGATATGATCTTTAATGCGATTAATGGATTATCCGTTTCAAGTGAATTGGAACAAATGAAATTACATTTTTCAGCAAATAGATGTACGAATTAGTGTTGTTTTGCAAATTGTTTATTTTGTTGTTGTTCTTAACCTAAATGTTGGTATCATATGAATAAAATAAATAACTTCTTTTTAAGACATTTATTGTAAAACAGTATCCTAAAAAATCTCACGAAAATCAATCTTGATAAACGTCAACAGAGTGCTTCCCCAGAAGAAAAAGTGTAGCAACATTTTGGCCGCGACGTAAAAAATATCAAAAGAAACATCTCTTTTATTCCCAGGAAATTAAGTTAGCCCATATAAAAGAGTTTGTTTAAAACATTAGAATGTTTTAAGATGTTATCGTTCAGTGTTTGGTGTCAAAATTCTCGCATCATGCCGAACACATTTGTGTTAGATGATATCGATCTTTCTCTTTGTATACCGAAACGCTTCGTAAACAAAATAGCGGGAGTCCATATAAATCATTTTTATACGAAAAAACTAACGTCCAAAACCTAATGGATTTCTTATAAATATGCTATATGTATTTGAAAATAGAACAGATAAAAAACAGAATTACCTACGATATCTGTTACAAATACTGCACATAATGGGAAAACTAATTAAATGACTGCTTTTTAATGCAGACCTGATTTTTTTTACTGGAAGCAGTAACTTCCAACATTGGTTCCATTGTAAGTAAGTAATTACTAATTAGTTAACCGTGCTATAATGAGCCGAGGCTAGTTGTAATACATGTACCATTAAAGATACGGACTGAAGCTACATTGTAAGTTCATGATCCTATGATCTATCCCTATCCTCTATTCTATCCTATGATTTATCCCTATTTATAAATCATTGCAGAAATCAAGGCTTACAAATTTTAGTCACGGTATCCAGAGCTTTAATAGCATGCGGTGGTATTCATCAGTACTAAGTCGACGTTTTCCTTTCCTAGTTTGATAAGACAGACAGATAGACAGACCTAATAAATTGATATTCTGTTTATTCAATGTCGAAATTTTGACCCGCCAACGACATGTTGGTTGTAAATTGTAATAGTTAAACCAAAGCTACCTATAATAAAATCGAAACCGGCTCATTATTCAATTGATACATGCTGATGCAATTGATCCTAAATACTTCAAAGATGTTTATAAATACCTAATTTGTAATCAATATGTTTTATCGAAACATGAAATGTTAAGATTTATTAAAGGGCCTCAGGTAATCATTACATAAAGTACCAGTTACATACATAAATGTATTTTAAAATGATTTATTTATAACGCTGACAATTAATATTCTGTGGAAGTTTTCATTACTTTTTAATGAAACAGGAGCCCTTATCATGCGATCGCTAATTTTATGTTTTAATTTGCGCCTCGTTTCATCGATGTAAGTGTAAATCTTTGTAACGGAAATTGGTAAAGCCGTTTTGATCGTTGTCAAAAACATAATTTTTCTATGACACTTTTATTTTAACAAATACTGACAACATTTGATGCAATTTTTAACGAGTTTGTTTTTTTATTCTTATTCTGTTCATAACATGATATGATAACAATGAATGATGACACGGAGTAAGATAAACTATGGCTAAGTCTGAAGATTTCATTATTGTCAGATTTTGTTTTACTAATATTAGTACTTATATTAGTAATCTTCTCATTATTGATGATAATATTTACGCACAGAGTAATGAATGGTGCTTCACGTCATCACGTGTGTTTAAATAAATATTTAGTCTGGTCATTGTGGTATTACTTAAACATTCATTTTGTTAGATATAATGAACTTCTGTTGATTCATACCAGAGATTACTCTAGGAAGCTTTACCCCAAGGCATTCGTGTGAATTAGGGGTTGCTTACCATCACAACATACGTAATATATTTTATCTCTGTCCAATACTATGAACAAAAAGAGATAGAAACGTACATTATGGTTTCTTGATTGATGGATAGAAAAAGAGCCGCAAGTAAAATTCCGGTTAAATTAATTTTCACAAACTAACTCATCTATTGTTCATTAGTTATATTTTGTTTACTTTGGGAGCGGTTAGAGAACATTAAATTCCTTTGATTGATGATACTCAAAACGCTTCAAATAAACAAAAGTTTGCGACCTACAAATGAAAGCAAACTATCTCATAATTTTAATCACACATATTATATAAATATATTATATCATTGCATAAAATGAAATAAGCGTATCTTATCTTAATAATGATGGGCCAGTGCTTGACTGAAGTAAAAGTTTTAATATAAAATTAATTTGTCGCATCAGACTTGTGCTAACTTAGTTCGTACTGAAATATTTTAGTAATGACCGTTATTCATATCAAATTATTGCTATTAGTTTCGGATTAAGGCATAGTCAATCATTTTTTGCCCTCGGAGACGAATTTTCAAACAAAAAACGGAGCCGGGTCTCTTTTTAATATAAAATCACTTTTACATAATCTGATTATCTATAATGACTACCTCGTTTTTATGCAGCTTTCTGTGAGACACAAAATTTCTTCACTCTATCTTTTGGACAAACGCATCTTGAAAAGTTGCATTAAAAATATTTATCGTTATTTCTTTCTCTATCTATAAAATGAAGCGAACCTTTTTATTTAAAGAAACACATCCATCAAATTCATTCTATTAATATAATATGCTCTATTATTTCGCTATGTCGCAACGTTCTTCTTTTTGACAGGGATCAGGGATAATTGTTCTCAATTATTTTGAATAATTATCTTCGTATTATTAAAAGGGGGTCAAATTCCCTTAAGAGAAAAGGCAGACACGAAAAGAACAACAATTAAATTTTGGTCAACATTTCGAGTTTTTTCCTTTTGTAAATGAGATGGGGTGTAACATCCGTATTTACAATACACCTGCGTCCGGCGTTGTTTTGGACCTCACCATACAACAATAAATAATACTTCGATTATTATATCAATTAAATTATGAAATAATTTGAGAGCGCCGTATATATTGCTGATATTAAGCGGATAAACCAATCAAAAACAGCGCACTAATAGCGGTATAAAGAAGCTTAAAGCTTCACGCGTCCTACGTACATTGTTTGCTCGTAACTAAATCAGTATGTTATAGTTGGACGCGTGAGGGGTTAATTGCATGTTTTTTTTCTTGCTAGATTAAATTTATCGAAGAGTTAGCAATGTCAAGAAAGGAGTTTCCTTATTGGAGTCTTGGTAAAATGATTTGCGAGAGGCCATTCCGAGATGGTTTCGGATACAATTCCCGTTGGAAACTTATAAAAATTTTATTATGCTGAGGACTGATCCCACTTGTCCTGGGAATATTTATCAGTGAAACATGTGTAATTGTGTAATATATTTGCCCCACACATGGAAATTCACTTTCTTGGCTTATTTAAATAAAATAAAATTAAAATTTTTTCTTATCATAGCTAATCAACTTTAATTTTAGTGCGAGCTTCTTTGACATTTCGACTTATTTTATTGCATATTGTAATTTTTGGCTACAAATCGCAGATTTTTACTCATTTAATTAACCAAGTTTCAGTCGCAAATTAATTTACTTCAAATTTCAGCCAGCATAAAGTACACACCTGAATTGAATGCATTTACTCTGTATTTTTTGTTTGGCATACATTTGGCTGCACAGATTTTGTTCAGAGCAAGAGTTGATTGTTTTCAAGATACACCTGTATCCGGCTGACGTCCTGACAACGCCAGATTTATGCAAATGGTTAAATAAATTGACATTTATAAACATCTAGGTAAATTGCTTACAACTGTTATTATTGAATTTATAGAGTCTTCAGCAAAATCCCATATTTGCAGCCTCAAAATTTCAAATGCAAAGCTCTTTTATTACAACGTAATTAACACCGTGGTAATGGAAGATGATATTACTATTCTTTGTTTTTTTTTTTTAATTATATTATGCCTTGTTCCACGTTTATATGTTTCATAAACACGGAATGATTATGAGGGAATGAGTTAATCATATTTATAAACAAAAAAAATAAAGTTAAGAGGTTTAACATCACTGAAAATCTCTTCATAAACTGTTCAACGTATAATGGGCATTTTGAATGGCCTCGTTTAATCCATCCAACACTCGTTTAAGATATTCTGCAGCATGAGCCACATAAACATCTTCGATTTCAAAGCACCGGCTCGCAAAATTATTGAGTACAAATTCCAATACATTGCAGTTCTGAATGCTTAGCAAAGGCGGCATATTGGTAACTCAATCACGGTCATCAATAAAATCAAATTTCGTATATGTGTTCGCTCAGAGGGCTACAAGATGGCGGCCTTTTAAACGGTGTTTAAAATACACTTTATTTCAAATCAGAAAAAAATAAACTCGGGCCATTCCAGTGAACTGCTGTCAGGTACCACAAAATTTACCAAGAGCGTTTAAAATATGAGTATTTCTTATTAAATTGACCAGCTGACTCGACCTGCTAATATTTCTGCATTATAACTGTGCACAGTTTGATATCCCTGGGGAATGCCGTATATTTTATTAATCACAACATGATAACTTATTATTTATAAATTTTATTGTGCCTCACCTTAGCGATTTTTCCAGAAGCCGGCAAACTTCCATCATTAAACAGAGTGTTTTTTAAGTATTCTTAACAAATATATCGTTTATGATTGTTTATTGTCCTACAGGATGATTTTTCTTTATATCATTAATGAAGAATCAATTCAAAATATAGATATACTCGTACCATCAATATACTTATTTAACAATTAACGATTTACACCTCCTTAGAAAGACACATGAAATAAAGATTGAGTTATTTAAATATTTAACGATGGGCGCTAAATATAAATTGTCGTACACTTAAAGCTCATATAAAACTAAATACTTGCGTTACTTGTTGAAATTCAAGTAGCGTATCTTTTAATTACGTTTTTATTGATCTCGACATGCATCGTAATGAAGCCGAACAGTTTTATATATCTACCTTATAAGAGAGGTAAAGGTTTATACATTCAGTTTTCGGAACGATTGTATGATGCCTTTCTGAGATATTCATCCAGATTGCAGTAGAGAGATCGTATTTTAACTTAATTGTAGTTGTCTCTTGGGCAATCAAGATGTGCTGGTATTAAGAAATAAATGCTGTGTAAGACCGCTCTTAATGGCAAATTATATGAGAAAAATGATTGAACTGAATTAAAGTGCTCGATTTCATTATTATTAAGTCATTAGGTAATGACTCAGTGAATAAGATATGGTTATTAATAAGTAAGGGGAATTTTAAAAGATATTCTGCAAAAAACAAAACACCATAGTTACAAATGTAACTGTTTTAGAATTGCATTTAATATTGATTTATTTAATTAAACAAACAAAAATAGTCGTACTATTGTAACTAGGTTTAAGTAGATTACCTATTAATTTATTCTAATTTATAGTCTTCAAAAAATATTTATTTCATCTTGGTCACAATCATAAGAGCTTTACTGATTCGTATCTATTCCTATTTTATTAAAAAAAATATAGTTTATGTATTTATTTTTGCGTCCATAATGCATGGTTGGTAATTTTGGTTTTATCATCTTTTCGTGTCAATTTCAATGAAGGTTTATCAATTACAATTATAACAATTTTAAAACAAATAATTGCAGTTAATAAAATAAATATTAATTTCTGATTTTTAAATTCATCTTTCCATAAATTTTGATATTATTTCGTAATTTTATATATCAAATTAGGTAATTAACTATAACACGAAAGTAAAATCTAAATTAACTCACGATTACACAAAATTGAGGCAAAAATTTATGTTAATTTATTAATCTTATGAATCGATCGGAATCGATGCGTTACATTTGAGATGTGGCTTGATTTGTTGATATAGATAATTGTAAACTATTTCAGAATATGCAAATAAGAAAATTTGAATATCTAAAACGAAACCACGTAAATTAGCGGCGGAATCCAACTGGACCGGTTACAAGATGGGAGGAGATTATGAATGCAGGTGTCAAAAAATTTGGTGAAAATATTATCACACCAATATGGATAACTAAGTTGTATCTCATTGTGTAAGTGCAATTATTGATTTCGTATGCTTGCCCAATATTGCGACTCTGTCAGCATTAGCGACGCTTGTTGGTGCCTTGATGTTGTTATCGCGTTGGTTTTTATTATGTCTGATTCAAATTCGCTCCTTTGAACTGAAATGTAATGTGCTTTCTGTCATCGTGATTGATTCGTCTTTAAATAAAGTTTGGATTTGTTTCTTATGAGTTGTGTAGTTTGTAATCGTATAAGAAATGTGATTTGATTTCATTGTTTTCATTTGGAAATGTGCGATATAGCACGTGTGCACAGGGAATCTACATTTTAACTACCTATATAATGACATGGAAATTAAATACAAAATTATTCTTATTAAACTGTAAGGAAAACGTATTTTCTGTGCTAGTTTTTATTTGTTGCTCTATTTGGGAATATTTCAGAATAAACTTTAGCTGTGGCCAGTCGTGCTATTAAAAATAACGTGTATTTATTCTGCTGAAGACGCCTCAGCCCAATCTATTGTAAATGCATGGACCATCAACATTATATAACCAGGGTGATCTATTCAAATTATAATTTTACAATGACAAATTGTATGCAAAGTGAAATTGGCAAAAGGCTTGTAATGCTTTAACGTCTCCGATGACATGATAGCTGTATATTGATGGCGTCCGTTTATATTAACAGGCGTCGGTGTCAAATCGCTGTGTACACACCATTGGCCAGGACATAGTGATTTTCGCGATGTGCGCGATAGGGCGTCGTGGGCTTTGATTGAACGGACGAATGTTCATTAGCGCTCGTGGGAATTAACGATGCAACTATGTAGGCTTCAAACTGTATGCATAAAGTTATTAAACTATGTGTTGATGTTCTGTGTATATGGTATTTAATGAAGAAGAATTCAATTATATGTTTGCAGTATATGATCGTATCCGTAAAGTGATGCTTGAATCAGTCCTATAATTTTAAATTCATAGGCTAGTCCACTTTGCGAAAAGGTAATAGAAAATGGGGAAAACTATTATGTTTCAGCGGTTCAATTAAGGTTTATTTTTAACTAGCCGTAAAATTAGTATAAAATTAAAAAGTCGTAAAGTTTTCTCTAGAATGCAATAAACTGAAATATTTACGAAGCGAACGCAGTATAACAAAATGCGTTAATGATTTAATTAAATTAAACTTCTTATTAGATACATAAATCTAATATGTGGCTTCTAACTCAACAGGTAATATATTATCTTGAGCATCTCTGTCATCGGTCAACGTCGTCGTAAAACTGTTGACGCACCATCGATACGCTTTTGACGAATTGCCCCTTAGTATCTTTTGTTGGTCGCACATTACTGCGTTTTATCTTCAAGTCCATCACCGCGTTGACAAATTATTTAAATTGTTATGTCATTAAAACGGAGATGTTGACGTTTATTGTAGTTGTAAAAAGATGAGATATTGTGCATCTTTACAAATATGGTACGGGCTTTATTAATATTTAAGTGCTTTGAGGGTGGTAGCCACACTAAGATATCAAAAGTACATGTTTTTGTTGTATTTTTTTAGTGCTAATTAGACGTCTAAAAAGGGCTAAATAATTTTGAACTAACGTTGAACCAAATATCCTGTTAGAACATAGTTTACAATTGTAATTTTTTTATTAGTTAAAATACGGGGGATAAAATTTGTATGTTTTACTTACCTACATGTCATAAAAGATTGCATAAAATTGCGATTTTTATTTAGAGAACAACTCTATCGTCTTAATTATACATTTCGTCGAAAATTTTCAGCGTTCATTATATCAAAATACCTTTTCGTAATAACAGCATGAGATCTCAGGCACGAAGCACGCAGCGGCTTCTGGTAAAACTTTATGAGCGGTAGGTACACTGTACAAGTGAAATAATAAAACAATTTATATCAAGTTAATTGGCTGTTACTCCGTCACGGACCTTCTCAGTAGTTAGTACTTTGTAACAATTACTCGCTGAATGTATTCAGAGCAATCGATATAAAAACATTGTGATAAACTTAAGGTTGATTATACTGCAATTTACCCGAGATGGAAAAGTGGTTATATAAATATTTATTGTTCTTTATACTCGACAAAATTATACGGTAGGCAGCGAAACTTTTTACATAGGTATCGCAACATTACAATAGAACATCTTGTTGTAAATGGTCTTTAACTAGACAACTCGTGCTACAGGGTAAATTTAGCTATGCAATTCCATTGTTCCTATTATTTTTGTCAACATCTTATTAGAATAAATTAATTTACTTACCACAGTAAAATACCATGCTAAAAATTTTTTAATTTTTCAAAATTTCATTAATCATCTTTCGACTATCTTCAAACCATAATCCTCTCATATATTCCGTAACTATATAGCTTAATCGTTCACAATATTCTCATAAAAGCACATTTCCCACAACGTTAACACGTATAATAGCTTTCATTCACGTAACTTATAAGAATAAAATGAGAATAATATGTAAGCGATCACATGTTTACAGCCCACGCGATGTTTGTAGTTTAGATGAGGAGCTACGGGCGGTCGCCCACCCATCGGTGTGGACAACAGATCTAATGCATTTATTGGGAACTATATTGTCGAACTACTCTTGAAGTACGTAATAAACATATAGATGTTCACAGGTTCACAGGTTGCTGCTTACATGAGGTGTTTAGATAACGGTAAGGCTTTGTACACCATGTAAGCACATGAGTAGAAAAACGTTTTTCTACTCATGTGATGTAAGTTTTACCTCTTCAGCTAACGATAAGTTTAGATTAGAAAATTAGATGGAATGTTGCGGGTAAGTGAGTTGCTTAAAGATGATGACCATTGTACGACGGCATAGACTATGTTCTCTTATTGTACCAGTGCTTCGAAAGTAGAGTAATTTTTAAAGTGAAACTTTTATTACATCTTCTCAAACTTTTTGGTCTGTGTAGCGCATAACAACATTTTTTCAAGTTACACATATATATTCGAGCTACGTAGTATTACAGGGTGGGTGAAAATATCAATATTTTCTGGGGACTCCCTTATCACTGTATAGAGTATAAATAGAATGGAGAAAATTCAAACGAACGTAGACAAGTACAAATATAACGACTTTATTGATAAATTTAATTGAAGGAACAGCTTATATTCCAAACAAGTGAAATAACGATTTGAATCCGACCTTTTCCGCGTGTTCCAATTTGCAACTGTCAAATTGGAACTGTCAAATTTAAAATTCTAAGTACACATCATGTATTCGTAAAGGTGCAGTAAACAATTTTGCCTGTAGTATTTTTTATTTAAACTTGAATATGAATGTGATTATCATGTTTCATGGTGGTATTTAGTAGAAATATAATTCATGGTAATGTTTTATTTGTTATGTATTTCTTATAGTAAAATAAAAAATTGTTTTTATTACCTATTTATCAATATTTAGGATTACAATTTGAAACTTCTTTATCACATAATTTGGATTTAGTATAATTTATAACGAAGCATAACTTGTAATTATTCCCTTAATTGCCTTTCTATGTAACGTAACTAACAACCTACGCGTTAAAATCACTCTATGCAAAATTAGAGTACCCGATAAGTAAAAAACAAATGCGTCCAGCCCGCTCTTGTTTCTAGAATATTGTTAGCGACACAATTTGCATGGTACTCGTTAACACAGCGCATTGAATGACAGACGTCGACGAGACGGTGTCGTCTACGAGACATCGTAGCATGTCATTGTAAGGACGCGCTCACTATGTACATAGAGTAAAGGGTGATTTTATTTTTCATTTCAATTACAATATTTTTATAAAGCATTTGAATACTATAAAACAAAGTATTAAATATATTTGTGTTTTTGTTATATTTTTTTTTAATTTTTACCGCAATATTTTATCAATATTTTTTTTTGTTAGATACATTTATATAATGACATAATTCTGCTTAATCTAATTTAATATTATTTCATTTTACTTTCAAAGAGTTATAAAGAACAGGTTAATACAGATATAACTTTTACCGTTTTAGAAAGAACATATAATAATGTAAAATGTTTTCAATTTAACAGCGGGCATGAGTATTCATTAGAAGTCAGGTTTCTTTACCAAGTAACCCTCTAATCAATTCTAAAAAGATTTCATATAATCATCGTAAACACGGCCTTACTTCTTAAATACAGCGTCCAACCACAGTCCAACAGAGATCGAGATAATGTCCGTATTTATGCAAAATGGAACCACTCGACAAATTTGCTTTTTTTGGTTTCTTGAAGAATACTCATTTAAAAGTGGTCTAAATTCTTATACAAACAAGAACCACATGATTTTTACCTTGGAAACAAGGTATACTAAAAGCAGAAAGGAACCACCAGCAACAACGAATAATACATATGAAGCAAAACCGAACCACAGCACCACGGGACTGCTTTGTTCAAACAAATAAACGATATTACTATCATGTCATTTTATACAAAACAGATCCGCACATACTTGGTACCATTATACATTACACATATTTCTATTAATAACAATTATTTTTAATACACAAAATGGAACCAGGTTTCTGTGGTATGGTTATGCGTAAAATAAATTCATAATTTAATTGTAATTTTTTATTGCAAAATAAAACCACAAGCATTCGGTTCTATCATGCATAAATAAATATTGTAAAACATCCTGAAACCCATCATCGCTATACGGTACCAAATGCCTTGACTTGTGCACAATGCAGAATGCTTCTCATCTTTAAACAACGTATTTCATTACGTCTTAAATAGCTCAAAGTGCAAAACTCCAATTTTTAAAGTAAAACGTCGAACATCTGTCAATATAAGTGACATTCAGCGAAGTACATATTTCGAATACGTGACGGCCGTTTTTTTTCTCCGCGAAGTAAGTTCTATTGTTTTTGTTAATTACCTTTAAAATTAAATGTGAAAATGTTTAGTAATAAATAAACAAGGAAGCAATTGGTAAGAAAAGCATTGGAGACGAACACCGAAGATAATAATGAAGATACAACGGGTAAGTAGTTTTATTTAATGCATTTAAGTACTTATTGAATCTATGAGATGCAGGTATGTACGCTTTATCCACTTTTGATTCATTCCCGATTGTGGAGTGATTTTAAAAAGATAGTTCATTAATTAGTAAGTACAAGAGGAATCCTGTGTGGATTTACGTACCTATTTTAACGACACTGTTGTTGTTCACGACGCGAAGGCGAGTCGAATTATTAAGAGTCATTTTGTTACGATTCATCTGTCATTGTGAGATGAAACTACTAAACCCTGTTTTAAAAACAACTGTCGATGATCTAGGTACCTACCTACTATTTTGGTAAAATACGTTTAGATTCAGATTCAGTACAGTACTTACATTCAGCTCATATAATTATTATTTGTTTGATTTTAAAAGTCGCGCTGCCACTGTTTTGACCGGAACAAGGCCCTAGCCCGCGAAATTGAAAATTTTAACAAGTTTATTTAATTTTTTGCTAGGTTTGGTCACTGTTGCGTGTGATTTTTAGGGTTCCGTACCCAAAAGGTAAAACGAGACCCTATTACTAAGACTCCGCTGTCCGTCTGTCTGTCTGTCCCTCTGTCTCATGAACTGTGATAGTTAGACAGTCGAAATTTTCATAGATGATGTATTTCTGATGCCGCTGTAACAACAAATAATAAAAAAATAGAATAAAATAAATATTTAAGAGGCTCCCATACAATAAACCGTGATTTTTTTGCCGTTTTTATAGATAATGGTACGGAACTCTTCGTTGCGCGAGTCCGACTCGCACTTAGCCAGTTTTTTGTACATGGCGCATGTACCTACAACATACTTAGTCGTCTAGTAGGGACACGGCTTTATAAGAACTAATAATATTTTGCTGTCGCCATATATCTACGTATAAAAGCCACGCGGCTTTATTGTTTTGATTTAAAGCTTTTTTCTTTTTATTACAGAAGATAACGAAGAACCTTATACGTCGATGCCTCTGGAGAAGCTTTCTTCACCTTCAAGCGATATTCAGGCCATATTACATCTCATTCCACAATATGCACAGAGTTTTTATAACAATCTTATTAGTGATGATGCAATAGAAGACCACATAGATGGACTAGACACGGTGGATTTCGAAATCCAATTTGATGATAACGTCGAATAAACGTCCTCTATATGTATTATTTTATATATCTTTTTAATGAAAGCTTTATTACGATATTATAAATACATAGTTTCATTTATATCATTAAATCCCTGGGTTGTGGTTCTTTTTTGTATAAGAGAAAACCTATCAATTGATAAATGTTAAAAGGAACCACATGCACATTTTCTTAATTATCTAGAAAGTTTAAGAGTATTCAGAGCAAATTTATATACACATACTTAAATAAGTAATTTATCAATGAATTTAAATAAAATAAATATTAATTTTACTTCATCTAACAGAGCTGCAAATGTTTTTGTAAATCCTTTGATATCTCAGAAGTGCGTGTTTGCTGGGTGGTTCCTTTTTGCTTAAATACGGACAAATAATAATCCCCTTATATAGCAATAATTGCAAAGTTTACACGTAAGGTGTCCCTCGTTTGAATATCCGAAACAACATCTTATTACCATACGTAACGTAAAACATTTATATTAAGTACGTCTCGTACGAAAAAGCTCTATTTCTACACCTAGAAAGTTTCCCTATTATTATTTAATCTATGAATAAGAAACGTGCCTTATTTCACACAACTTGAATGAAAGTCTTTATTTAAAATATATGTGTTTGCAATATAACTACAACCTTTTAAAACACAATATTAGCATAAGCATGGTATGCGGTTGTGTAATTCAAGGCAAATTTCATAATAGAAGGCAAAGCGGTTTAGTGGACTAAACGATTTCCATACAGTAATTACCAGATCCCACCTGTCACTATTAGATCATAAATAAAATATGTAAATAAATCAATCAAACGCAGAAGCGGAAAGTTTCGCAGTAAAACCAAATTTAATCGCTCACCAAACGTTGCGTATCGAATCGATTTTCAATTCGTTGGAGCAGTTTTCATTCCGATAGTATCAATCTGGCAATCGAGAGGTTTGATTGAATGTAATGTCATTTACGACTCGTTATCCACGCTTGGGGCGCGAAGCCGTCTGGGCGCTATTTCTTCGGCGGCCAATAAACATTTCATTGCATGCTCCAACCTCTCTGACCGCTCCCTATTAGGCCTTCACTGTACAACGTGAACATTACCGCTATTTGTGTTTGGCACGTTGATTAGCGCTGAAAATTCTCTGTGAATGGAAGATACATACATAAGAATATAACTATTAAAACTGTGATAATATTTTGTTTATCATTTGCTTGATAAATAAGAAAAAAATATTGTGTTGTAAGTTGTAATGATTTACAGATTTAGCTACTATTTCTTCATCAGATAATGTTAGATATAAGTACATGAAAAATATAATAAATACTGTAATTTAATAGTAAAATAAAACGCTATCTTTAAGTACCATGAGAATCAAATCATTTAGCCGTTTCGTTAAATAAAGCCGGTGAAAGGTTAATACTGAGTTTTATGATCCAATTTGATCGGCAACTTTTATAGGCAGTTCTCAAAAAGTTACAATCACGCGCTCTCAATTAAATTAGAATACAGCTCTTTTCTTTTCTTGTACTTTCATGTACATGTAGAAACCAACCATTATAAAACCCATAATTGCTGAAACGCTCACGCTTTGTTTTGGCAGGGTTCCAACTTCGAACAATCTATGTATCATAAACTTCACAGAGTATCCTAACAGAATTACACACTCATTAGTTCTAGAGAATGTTTGTTTAGTTTTTATCAGAGGCGGCGCCGAAACTGACCTTAAAACTAACAGAATTAGTCACAGTCATAATATCATTGGGGGTTTATTGGATCAGAGAGTTACCGCCGGAACTTATCGAATGGTAATTTCATGTTTAATTATGTATCAGTAGCGGCCATTGCGGCCTCGCTCGATGGCGACAAGATGAATTCGAGTAATTAAGGATCGGTTACGATGCGACACCAGACGTGACGTTGTTCCTCTTCGTCGACATATGAATAAGTGAGTACTGATTGCAATTTTAATGGGCGTTAATGGGCGGAACAATAATGAACTCGTCGCCGCTGTAGATTTTATCATTTCTATGAGCTGATAAGAAGTTGATCGCCGGCAGTCTCAAAGGCAAATTGCAGACAGAGCTGATAGTGCAATACGGTGGTCCGTAGAGGAACATGTCCATGATACGGCTGAAAAATTGATACGGTTTTATTGCATGTTTTAGACTCGTGTCGATTATTTGTTTCCAATTATTTAAATCGAAATGCTTTGTCGCTTTAAATGTATCTAAATTGATTTAAGTACCCATTAATTGAATAAAATTACCCAATAATAATAAAAATAGCTACGTGTGGTCAAACGATTAAAGTTGAATCACAAAACGTTGGTAGGATCTGTATGAATATAATATTAACTTGTATCGATTTGATTTCATAAATAAGATTATAAAATTCATGACGATAGTTTTCTCTATTACCACAATTATTTAGCTTATTCAAATGCTCCATGCACCAGCTGTGTTTGAATTAAAATTTAATTTATATTAATTTAATAGTTCTCTAATATTTTCAATAATTTAATAAGTTTAACCTGATTATGTAAACATTTATAAGTGTGTATAATATAGAACAAAATGTATTAATAAATAACCTACTGAGACAATGTTATAAAATTATAAAACAACTAGATATTCATGTAAATCAAACATGTGTTCTTTAGGAAGTGGACAAGGGACATTACTCAGTTGAATGTCCGGAAATATAAAATATTAGGGGATGTCATGAGGAAGTTGATGACAAAATTGGCGTAATTATGGGTTACATATTAATCTATCACATTTACTTTTGTTCATATCATCTATTACAATTAACTGATATATTCTCTTGCTAAATTCGCGAAACAAAATCTACACTGTGATAGGTTGTCATATTGTTCGATGTTATTTAAAAATTTCATAAGTGAGAAAATATCAACTACATATTTCTATTTTTTTAAATATGACGCTTTGTCTCACTTAAGTGCCATGAGTGGCCATGACGACGCGACGTCACCGGCAACGTTTTGCACGCGTTAAATATTATGGAAATGTTAAAATTGGCGACGTTGCCAAGGACATCGTCATGGCGCCTTGATGAGGCGGAATTGATAGTAAATGTATTTTTGTGTTATAAGTAGGTAGGTATTGAACAATCTAAAACATATTTATTTATTTATTTACTCTTTTATACAACTATACAGGGTGTAATCGTTAAGTGTGCACAAGCGATTATTCCGTAACTATTGCAGATATCAAAAAACTTTAAACTGATATCAAAAGTAGGTAGTACTTAGCCTATAATGAGTAAAATGGCCAAAATAAATTTTTAAAAATAAAACGAGAAATATACAAAAATGTTACATTAAACGCTCCCATACATTTTATTTCCCATACATTTTGTATTCCTAGCAGATTTTGAAAGTGACGTCATTATTGTGCAATACAATGAGGAGCTCTATATACAGTTTCTAAGTGCTTCAAATTCTTCTTCAATTCAAATTTGCGAAGTAATTAAAGCAGAAAACCATAAAAAGAAAGAAAATGCTAAAGTCTTTCATATTAAATGTACATGGGATATTCATATCTCATACTAAATGTATGGGAGGGTTTAAAGTTAATTTTTTAGATATTTATCGTTTTATTTTTAAAAATTTATTACGGCCATTTTACTCATTAGGTTATGTACTTTCGATATCAGTTTAAAGTTTTTTGATATCTGTAATAGTTACGGAATAATCGCCTGTGCACACTTAACGATTACACCCTGTATAGTCTGTACTAAAATATTAAACAAAAAAATAAAGCCAAAAACAGTACAGTGTATTTGGCGGCCTTATAACTTAGTAGTGATCTCTTCCAGGCAACCCAATAATAACATAAAATTACAACCTATATCTACCAAAAAATCTTTGTTTATTCAATGTATTAATCGTTCATGATCTATTACGTGGTTAGCTGATAAATCTGCCATGGGAAAATATGTCAAAAACGAAGTGTGAAAGGCTAATGGTTGTCACCAATGGGGTTAGCTAATGACTGCAGGAACTGTATATCCGTTACTGACCTTTGCAATCGGTCATGGGTCAGTATTGTGATTTAATGACAGCGCCGTGTGAAAGGTGATGAATGTTCGCACGGTGATTAGTTAAAAGTAAACAATTATTCGAGAAAAGCCTACTGATATGGTATTTGTTAACTCACATGTAGCTATATGTGTATTTTAGATTTGTGACGTCTATATTTTAAGCATTTGACTAAGATTTGAATTTATTGTTATTCCTTAGAATTATACAAGATATTCGTTTTAAGGTCTACAAATATGAGGAATTTCAAAATTTATTCATCAAAACAATTTAATATACCCAATCTACTTCTAAATTAATTTTATTAATAGTATGAATATTCATAGACTAATCGCAATATGTATTCCATAGACCTATTTCATAACAAAACTATTAATTTTTATATATACCTCAGAAATGAACTGTCTAATTCGAATTATACTATGCACTCCTTGTCATTTTTGATATGACTAACATTTCCACGTGGGAAACCACACCATCAGTACCTAACCTTATTACAATTTCCAGATCCCCAGATACCGTGTACAGTTAGTAGAACGTGTTCCAACAATCGAACAATTTCATTTCATTATGAGATACATGTAGGGACCGTGAATTATTCTAATTAGTTGCGTTTCCAATTAGTAAGAAGCTGTATCGATACGCTGCGCATCGCGCACGGTGGTTAACATAAATTGCGCAGATAAAATTTAAGCCTTTTAATGAACTTAACGAGCTTTATAAATTGTAATCTCGCCGTTTTCGGTTCGGGTGTTTGTTTCTCGCATTTCCTTATAGGTAAAGTTTACGCTAGGAGTCGTTCGATTGTTGTGTCCTATGTCCTTTGTGGCACGTTTGTTATAGACACTTTAATTACATTTTGTCACGCTTATTTTATATACATTTTTAAAATTATATATGTATACTTGTAAAATTATCGTGTTTTAAATAAAAAACAGCCCGATTCATCAAATCTTATGTAGGTACCTACTAAATTAGAATTTTTTGATAAGATTAAAGGAATATTTTTCCTGATTTTGCATTTTCAACTTTACGTTATAATCCAATGTTAATGGAAAATTCAGCTGCAATTTATTTATTTTGTATTTTAACTAGAATTATTGTTGATATTTTTGTTGTCATAGAATGTTTCGTTATCCCTTTAAGAATCTTGAAACTTCTTGAACAAGTCCACATTATAATGTATGAATAACGTAACACTTAATGTCGATGTTATCAACATAGAATCGAACCAGTTCTGTTTCAAACTCGCATTTCTGAAGCTGATCGGTCGCGTCGGGATACAATAATAAGCCTAATGATAGCTTAAGGGAAAAGGTGTTAAGCGTTTATTGAAATACGTCAAAAATTGAATTAATAGCTTTTTAACAAGCCGACGATGGCTCGTTTGTAATATTTCTAAGTTTTTTCCATTCTCAATAATGAAATTAAGTTCCCGAAGATTGTAGGATATAAAAGTATGCATTTTTATCCCTTTTTTGACCTTTCGCGCGTTCATTGACTTTATAACAAATTAAAATGAAAATTGACTTTCACGAATTAAGATAAAGATTGCAATCAATATAAAGCATGATAAGAAACGCTTATGTAATATAAAAGTACCAAATTTAATAAAAAAGTAAAGCATAATACTACACGATTATCTTTTTCTAATAATTCAAAACCATACACCGCGACCGTGCGAACACCATTAAGTACCTTTTTTTTTAACGCTAAAGCACTGAGCGTGCGATGTACCTAAATTGCATACGACATACCTCAATCATAATTGAAAAGTAAAGCGCTCTTCGGTTTTTATGCGTCATTAACGACATCGCGTGGCCGGCACGAGCGGCTGCCAATTTCATAAGCAATTTCGCGATCAGGAAGCTACGCGATAGGCTGATTGTAATAATAAATCGATGGCTTATAATTCATTTCAGACGGCGTTTGTTTGCTAGCCTGAAATCACCGACGCTGCCTCAAAAGGACTCTGGGCGGGGAACAACGGTTCCTGATGGATTTTTATAGCGGTTTTGGGAATCGCCATTTAACAACCATTACGTATAAGCTTGCTCGATCATTTCACGTGTGCTTAATTATTGCAGATGTTTGTGTTAGTATTATTCAAGTTTTCGCGATTGTTCTTTTGGTAATAACAATCAAATCATCCAATAAGACCAAAAAAATAGGTACGTTTTTAAACGCAGATTAATATTTGTCTAGACTATGTCTCACAACAAAATACCTGCTTGTATACATTAGAATGAAAATGTCTGAAAATTTAAAATGAAAATGAAGTATTTTATTGGTATGTTAACGTATATTTTATTTATATTATTTATAGAGATCGCGCGCCACAACACGTATCTCTGTATCTATTTGATCTGCTATTTCGGATTCACCTGTTTATAGGCCTAAAACTTGACCGGATTAGTTGCGTAGCACGTGTTACACATGCATAACCAATATCCAAGATTTGTCATTAGAAATCTCTGACTAGTTTGGCAAGAATCTTTCAACTGAAGGCTGGGTCGCACGTGCCGGTCAGTCAAGCGCAGATGTGTCGCGACACCTGCTATTACGTTTTTACTTCCTTTTCGTGCAAACCGAAAATCATATTTACATCTCTTTCCTTCAACGTACTTTTAATTCTAGAAATGTCTGTTGAAGGTAAATTGAAGGGTTTGGCATTTTACATGCCATCCGAGTTATGGTGGTTTCAAAATATTTACTTGGATACATATTTGTTTTTCTTTTATTTTAAAGTGCTTTACAAGAAAAACAAAAATACAAAGTTAAAAAATGCAAATAAAAATAATTAATTAAATCTGAGATGCCGCGAATTCTTATTCTGTATCCGCTACAGTTAGATTTCCCCACAGGCGACTCAGCTTTAAAACGAGTTCAAATTAAAAACCTATTCAACAGAACCATAATAAGACGTTGCCATTTACATTTGTATTATCGACATTATTTGCATTATCATTATTATTTGGCCGTGTTCAATGCACCCTACCCGGCATTTTTCCATATGTGACCTGTTTCTTAATGATATGTTCTAAAATAGTTCGCAGTTCATTAGTATTCTTCACGCGGGACCAACCCCAGTCTATGGGCATGTTAAATGGAGCCACCGACATGTTTGGGACTCGTTCTAGGCTACGACTATACTTGGCAACGCATTATTTGTCCTGTAATCATTTAGGAATTGTCATTCTTTCGGTTCCACTTTATTTCACGGTGCTCGAGCTTAACGCAAAAAGCGAATAGTTTTGTTGTTTAAAATTTTCTTGCTGTCTCACATTTTATAGGTTAAAGATTTGTAATAAGAATGAGATATCTATATATAGAGTTGGTAATGTAATTGGCTGTTTAATGATTATTCTAGACGACACATATTTTTATACCGTTTACAATGTTGATCATTGTTTGAGATAGATGTTAGCTGCAGTTGTGTGACAAAACAACATCATTAAATCTATCGAATACATAGTTTAACAACGTTGTGAAGAAAACATTCAGTTTACCTAAATGTACCAAAGCTGATATCATACACAATATTATATAAATAGAACAAAGTTGCTACAAGATCATTAGCTAGAGGCCACAACAAATAAACGAATCCGATCAAATATTTCACAATGATAGATCCGCATATCAAACCGTTAAAACCGATAAATTAGAAATAAGTTAGCAAATTATCTTCACTCAGAAGGGGATGGACTAACAAAACATCTCCAAAGAATAATTGGAAGTTGATTAATGACGTCTACATTGACAAAGACCCAGCATGGGATGTCCCTTGCTGTGAAAATTAGGCATACCATAGAGCTCACAGGAGCCACGGCGAACTAGTAAATTATTTTCTATGCAATCGAAATTTAGTCGGTCTACCCTTCAAGCTTCTATCAAGCATACTTTGAAGTATCGCACATTAGGTATTTTTATTAGAATGATATAATATGCGATACTTTACAAAGTATGTTGATTCAATAATCTGAAAAAATGAGAAAAAAATTTCTTTCAGTGGAATAACAACATGTACTTAATTGATTCAAATTACTTATAATGTTTTTCAAATGCAGTATATAAGTAAATAAAATACACGAAACACGCAATAGCAGAACTTTTTACATCGATGTAGGCTTCCGAACCTTTTTTGTATTGATCGGCCGCCCTCTTATATAACCGGGTTCATTTTTATCATCATAATTATTGGATTGTGGCTTTATAGCATGAAAATTCTTAATTAAACACAAATATAAAGCTATTCTTCGTGGTTAACGCCTTTTTATGAAGGGCACTGCCGCTCATCAATTTAATAACTTCATCTTTAGTTTCTAGGATCTAATTTATTTTTTAATAGCTTGTGATGTTTAATTACATTCCTTCTAATGAATTTTTATGAGTTCATTGAAAATTTTATGCTGATGCATAAGAAGAACGGATTAAGAATATTTGTGACAAAGAAAGATATTATGATTATCTAATATTTGACAAATACGAGTGTACAAATTATAAAAATAGTTCCACCAGCCGAATTTCTACAACTATCAACTGCGCAGATGTATTTATTTACAATAATACATGTATATAACAATATAAAATATATATATATAAAATATGTATATGTTAACGGAAATGTATGTAATCCGTCATTGTATACAATTCCTAGGAAATGTATGTAATTCCTAAAATCACACGGAAATGTGTGAAATAAATTATTTTATACACATTGCCTAGGAAATCTATACATTTCCTAAATAGCAATCGGAAATGTAAAACATCTAAGATATTGGAAGGTACGCGGGTCGATGGGGGGAGGGGCGAAAATTCGTAATCAGAATTTTTGGTTTGGATAAGGGGGTGGGTTAGGTTAGGTTCGTGTTTTTTAAAACTAGATAGAAATAGGAGCCCCACGAAGTGGGGCTCCGTCGGCTCACGACCGTCTTTTTGTAGAATTTTGGAAAAAGACGAATTTCGGCATATTACAAAATGCCGGCCGTTTGTAATACGGCGGATTATACAATCCGACTGGGACGTGTACAAGGGGACAGCGGGACGAGGGGACTGATTACTAACCAGATGAAAATTTGATAAGAAATGTTAATTAGTAAGATAATATGAACATATTATTATTATTTTACGGTAAGACTGTGTTACCCGATACAGTGTTTTATTACAGAAATCATTTATTTTATACATTTCCTAATACGATATTGGAATTGTATACAATTCCTAGGAAGATTATACATTTCCTAGGATATCTATGCATTAAATAATTTATTAAACAATATTTTATACATTTCCTAAATGGTATCGGAATTGTACACATTTCCTAGGATTTGTATACAATTCCTTGATTTCATACATTTCCGGTAACATATATATCAACAAAAAATAGAAAAACTAATTTTTCTTATCCAAAAATTTAAGAAAGTTGTTTTTTCAGAGAAATCGAATAACTTGATCATAACGAGGATTATCAGTATATAGAAGTAAGATGCACAGGAAACAAAAGAAGCTGCAGTGAACCTATAATTAAAGCTTAACGTTTATTGAATGTATCATAAAGTTCAAAAGTAACATGGACGCAAGACCACCACGTTAGGGTCCCAGGGAAATTCGCTGAGACGTTACAATTTAATTAAGGGCAGGATCCTAATTAATGCATCCTTTGCCGGTTGGTTTGTGGTCCTCGTATTCACGTGCGAATGAACAACAATTTGTTTGAACTAAAAGACAAATCAATCGGAAGGAAGGTGCTAGAGCATGAAGGGTTTTAATTAAGGATTTTTTTTTTTTTTTTTTTTTTTATTGACGATAGGGAAGAGCTTGACCACAATCTCGCCTGATGTTAAGCTGAGATGTGGTCTAAGATGGTACGCGCTTCCCTAGAAGGTACCTGTTCACTCTACGCTTGAAGACCCCCATATTGTACTCGTCGGGGAACACAGATTCAGGAAGCATGTTCCAGTCCCTTGCGGTTCGGATAAAGAATGTGGAATCGAACCGCTTAGTCCGGGTACATGGAACGTCCACCATATAGCGATGCCTAGAATCTGTGCGCCTCGACGATCGATGGAAGAACGGGGATGGCGGAACAAGATCGTGCAGTTCCGCAGCGCACTCACCGAAGTGTATCCGATAGAAGACCGATAAGCTAGCCACTCTACGGCGGTGACCGAGGCTCTGGAGTTTTCTGCCTACAAGATCATCGTCGTTAATGAGCCTCTTGGCACGCCTCTCTATCGCCTCAAGCGCCTCCAGCTGGTACTTGGCGGAACCATCCCAGAGGTGAGAGCAGTATTCCATACACGATCGGACTTGTGCTTGATAAAGATTGAGCAACTGTCCCGGGCTGAAATACTGTCTCACCTTCGCCAGAATTCCAAGCTTTTTTTGAGGCAACCTGGGCTTTTGATTCTATGAAGGAACCAAAGTTCAGAGTAGGCGTTAAGGTGATACCAAGAAGCTCGAGGTGGTTAGTTATCGGCACGGACACACCTTGGAAAGTCGGAGTCAGATGGAATGGACTCCGTTTAGCGGAGAATAGACACGCCTGGGTCTTAGACGCATTGAACTTGACCAGATTGGCATCGCCCCAATCGGAGACCGCCTGTAAGGACAGGTTCATGCGATCGACCATCGCCTCCCGTAGAGACTGAATTTGTGCCGTACTGGTTCGCGCGCTGGATGCATATCTCTCCACAACGGTGCTATCGTCTGCGTACCCATAGATACCGGGTTTCAGCAGATCGTTGATATGTAGCAGGAAGAGTGTTGCGGAGAGAACTGATCCCTGAGGGACCCCGGCATTAATAGCCATTTGGTCGGACGAGCAGCCGTCGACGACTACCCGAAGCGACCGGTCTCTCAGGAAATCTGAGATCCAGGCACAGAGGCCAGCAGGCAGACCGTAGGATGAAAGCTTGCCAATAAGACTATCATGCCAGACCCTATCAAAGGCCTTCGAGATATCAAGGGAGACAGCAAGTGCTTCACCATGATTCTCGATGGCCTCGCTCCAGATGTAGGTGGCGTACGCTAGAAGATCCCCAGTGGACCGGTTTCGGCGGAACCCGTACTGTCGGTCACTGAGGAGGTCGTTCGCTTCTAGGTGTGCCAGGAGCCGGCTGTTCAGTACACGTTCCATAGTCTTACAGAGTATGGACGTGACTGAAATTGGCCTGTAGTTGGAAGGGTCGGCGCGACTGCCTTTTTTGGGCACAGGCTGCACGTTGGCAAGTTTCCATGATTTCGGTACTTTTCCAGTCGTCATCGAAAGGCGAAAGAGGCGTGTCAAAACAGGAGCAAGTTCAGGCGCACAGGTTTTTAGAACTATGGCTGGAATTCCATCAGGGCCACTGGCTTTATTCACATCAAGATTCCGCAGCGTTTTAAGAACCTCCGTCTGACGGATGCGAATTTCCGGCATATTCGCCTCGCATCCAGGTAGACTGGGAGGTTTTGCGCTGGCGGGATCTAGACGAGAATTTTCCGCAAAGAGAGTAGCAAATAGGTTCGCTTTCTCTACGGCGGTGTGAGCCAGTGTCCCGTCTGGTTTCAGCAGTGGAGGAAGTGAGGGGCGGCAGAAATTCGATTCAACCGACTTTGCCAGGGACCAAAACGCTTTACTACCGGAGGGGTAAGAAGCCAGTTTGCTCCCTATACGGCTGACGTGGTCGAATCGAGCTTTCCGTAGAGCCTTCTTGCAGGACTTGGCGGCCCGGTTAAAGGCTTTCTTCTTTTCTGATACGTCCTTCGCTTTGCGGTGTCGAGCGTCAACCCAAGCTAGGTATGCCTCATGCTTTAGCGCTTCAGCGCGTCTGCAATCGGTTCTGAACCAGGGCTGAGCTTTGCCGGACATGGCTACGTCCGAGAATGGAATAAAGTACTCCATTCCCTGTCGCAACACATCAGTCACAGCATCCGCGCAGGTCGAAGGGTCTTCAGAAGAAAAGCAGACAGGCCGCCAAGGATATGACGCAAAAAAAGAACGCATCTCATCCCAATCTGCTGACTTGTATTGCCACACGCGCCGAGAGCCCTTAGGACTGGGATCGGGCGGCGAGTAGACAGATACAGATTTCACCAGACAGTGATCGGAGCTGCCAAGCGGCGAGGAAATCGCTACCGAGTAACGGTCTGGATCTGTTGTCAGCAGAAGGTCCAAGCAATTGGCTGTATGGCTCTCAACATCAGGAACCCGCGTCGCTCCTTGAACCAGCTGGGTGAGATTCAATGCTATAGCGAGTTTACGCATCTCTCTCCCAGCGAGGTCAGTGCACTGGTATGGGTATAGCCACTCCTGGTGGTGGGCATTAAAATCCCCCAGTAACACAAGCTGAGCGGAAGGGTATTTGTGTTGAGTAGCGTCCGCCGCCTCACTTAGGTACTCTGTGAGCCTGATCGTCTCCTGGTCTCCGCTGTGCGCCCGGTAGACACATGCATAGATAAGCTTCTCAGGGCCTGTGTCCACCAGCATCCATAGTACGGAAAAATGGGGGTCTTCAAGATACCGGAGACGCCGACAACAGATGTCGTCTCGGACGTACGCGCACACACCTGACCGAGCTTTAAAATTGTGCTCCAGGGTGTAGCCGGGATAAGAAAGGTACGCCAGATCAGACGGACATCTTATCTGCGTCTCCGTGAGGAACAAGATACAGGGTTTATGAGTCTCCAGGTGGAAGTGGACTGCAGCGAGATTTGAGTGGAGACCTCTGATGTTAGTGAGGTCCACTTTTAGCGAGAGGGAGTGCTGCCGCTGTGCAACCTTATTTCTGTATCTTGCTTTCATGGTTTTGTTAGAGGAGAGTGAAGTAGGTGTGAAGACGGCAGTGAATCGAGGCGCTTAACAGCAGGACCAGAGACACACACTTAGCAGCCGCATTATTGGGGACTAGTCTGGAGACTGCGGGGACGCCCGAGCCCCCCCAAGTTGTCCATAGGGCCCTCTCATCCGGTCGCCGACCGGCACTATGGCGCAACTTGGGATTTTTCGCTGGTTGGCGGGGCAGCCTTTCGCGAGTGGCTAGCACGCTACTTGGGCCCCCTACTGACCAGCGGTCGGCCAGCGGTGCACCGTGCCTCGGATCCCGCTAACCTCCATGACTAGCCACCAGATGCAGAAACGTCAGTGTGCGTCAGATCGTCCCGATTGTCAAAGCGCAACTGATTCGACCCGTCTTCACTAAGGCTACATCAGCTTCATCGAGTCGGAACACGGACGCTTGGCGACTCGTCTTCAGCTGATGGGTGGTCATTCTAGCCACGACGATTGTCTCCCACCATGTCACCTGTTTAGCACCACCCAGGGGCCACGTGTAGGGTTTCAGAGTTCTGGGTATACTCCTACGGACGAAGGTGACTCGGCCCCCAAAAATGTTTAAGGAAACGTTAAAAAATTCAAAACCCCAGTGTAAATATTGTTTATGATTACTCTGATGAATCCAAATGCTATATTAATTACGAAGATTATAAGAATTACAGAAACAAAAATTGACTAGTTAGGTAGGTATCTACGGTCATATTAAAGATATAGAATAATATATTGCAAGAAAATGCATTCTCATAATACTAAATGATTTCGTAATAAAAACCGTATCCTAAAACAAAACAATACTCTTAACGAGTCGTAGCCAGGAAATGATTTAAATGTTGCCGTCTATAAAACATTTTCTCAGCCATTTACAAGGGATACAGAATAAATGATCGAAATTTTATCAGCAAAAAGATCTCCCGAGCCACCGGGTAAGTGATGTCTTAATAATGACACGAGGTAAAATATCAAGAGGTTCATCTCGATGCATATACAATCCCCGATTTGACGACAAAGGAACAGTGCCCCAAGTATTTTGTCACTGTACAACTGATTCCATCAGTTATGTGGCCTATGTTACGTAAAAACTATCCAAAAAACAAACAGATACCCGAAAGGATTGTAACAAATTTCATTGAAGTCATGCGACTATTTGGGATTGATAAAAAAATAATGACAGTAAACTAATTCTTTAATACCAGTCATTTTAACTAAAATAGGCCACATTAATGATCTACATATGTCACGAAGGTTTGTCCAAAGGATTGAGATCTAACTACCGAACCGAATCTATATTATATAATTATCTAAAATTAGAATAGAAAAACCATTCCACTGTATCATGTAATTTAAAAGATTTCAAATAAGACATCAAATCAATTGTTTGATGAAAGGGGTTTGTTTTTATGAGAATCAATCATATTGTTACTTTTAATTGAGCGTATAATAACAGCTGCGTGTATCGTGCTTAGTTCCCGAGACACCTGTACAATGATATTTCTATACGCATAAATCAAAAAGACAGTGTGAAGAACGCAATTTCAGTAAAGAACAAGTAACGAGACATTAATTAAATTGCGCATTAAGCTAAAGTGTAGAAACGAGTATGCTATTAATTAAATCCCCTACCGAGGTACCGGCGTAAAGTTAAATTAAAGTACCTATCGTAAATACAAAATCACATAAACAAGGGTTCACGGGCAATGCGCCATCGCTGATGTCATTTTCGTTATTGATATTTTTGTTTCTCGCCACCCAGCGAGCAAGCGCTGATCAAAATATCAATTAGAGCACTTTTGGTTCGTAAAAAGTGGTTTTATTTCTCAATTTACTAAATGAATTCATTCACATATCAGCGTATGTCATTTGCTTTTTTGTTGCGTCGTTTTGGGCGGTAGGGTAATGAGGAAAGCGAAGTATTTATTACCACCACGTAAGGTTCTTAAGCGGCAACATCCTTTCACCGCAGGCCGCTACTAAAATATTATATTTAAATCTGCTTAGAACACATTCTATTTTAATGAAAACAATATTAACAATCGGTTACTTTTTAGAATATAATTTAGAAAGGGAAGATCTGACGATTTGAGTTTGAAAAGTAATAAGGAACAGAAAAGGGAGTGTTCTTCACCTTAAATCTTAATGAGTTTATGTGTAAAAATGCAGGTTTTTAGGCGTTGCGACATTGTGGTGTGTATGTGTAAACAACGGACCAAGGTAACACGTATTTTTTGTGCTTTGATTTATCGTTTCATGTTTCAAAAGTTCGTTTTTGTCTCGCGCCACACGCGGCGTTCGTACTTCGTGTTGCAGTTGACATTTGCATATGTTAAGCCTGCTCACATTATAATATTACATACTTTTCAGTGCCTATTCTTACTCTGCCTGTTCATGTCATTCTTATTTATTGATTACTGATAAGCGACTCGCAATGTCGTAAATAGGGATATCGAATATTGCTATCATGGCTATTGGCTATAGTATAAAATCATTAAATATTTTGATGTTGAATACGTGTGGTACCTATTAAGAAATATTCTTTCCTCTCAATCCTTGAAGGAATAATACTTATTTTTTTAACAAAGGTTAGCACAAACAGCTTTATAGCCTTTGCCAATAATTCTGATGCGATAAAAATTTAAAAGAAGACTTCATAAGCCTCTTTCTAATTGGCGTCTTATGTAAATTCCTACCGGTATTTGTAAGCAGTCTTGAAGCACTTACTTATCTTGAATGTATATAAAGCTACGTGTTTAAGAAGTAAAGAATTTTATACTCAAATAAGTGAGTCCACTTGCGAAGCGATCAAGTTATTTTGTTGCCTTTTATTTCATTTCTATATTAACCGAACTTGCCTTCAGTACAAATAAAAACATTTGTAATCTTGTTTAAGTACGCATTTGCGTGTAGTGAGGCTTATGAGCTTGTATTATAAGGTAAAAATGGAAAGATTAAGTAATTTAACGAAACGACTCAATTTTCTTAAGGAGTTACTATTGTACCATAATTATTATTTATGTTTGCTTCATAAAAGTAGAAACGTTTTGTAAGTATATTAATATTTTATTATTTATTACGATTTGTATATTGCTTGTTAAAAGGACTGTATGATAAAAATACCCGTTTAAATGTAAGAAGAATAATTGAAACTACGATTTATCTATACTTATAATAAATCTGTAGAGAGGCCAATTCTGTACATGAAATATATTTAAAAAAAAACTATGAAGGGGTGATAAGGGAACGCTACTGATGCCAAAAATGCAATCAGTAAAATTTTTGTCTGTCTGTCTGTCTGTCTGTCTGTCTGTCTGTCTGTATATTCGTTATAGAAACAAAAACTACACGACGGATTTTAACGAAATTTGGCACAATTATTCTTCATACTCCTGGGCAGGTTATAGTATACTTTTTATTACGCTACGATCAATATGAGCAGAGCAGTGAAGGGAAATATTGGGAAAACGGGAGAAGTTACTCCATGTTTTAAGCTTCCGTCGCGTGTGCTGCCTTAATGGTTAAAGCTACATAGAAATCATGTACGACACAAATGTTCTTAAATTATTATTATTATATAAAAATAAATTCCTAGACAGCATATGTCTATCTTTTAAAATTGACTCACAATAACACGTGAAACTTCAATAGCTTAGCAATTCGGAGCTTTCTGATTACATTTGTCTACTCTTACGTTTACAACACTCTCACTCATCCCTAATTAAAAAAAGTTAACATTATTACCTATTCAATAAAAAAAGAATCATGTAAATCGGTGTAGAAACACCAAAGTTATACATGAAATACGCTATAAGTCATCGCGCCTGAATACAGAATCATGCCATAAGGATTATTTTTGTGTATCAGTTGCCGCGTTCGACGCGCTTCGCGGTAGTAATATACTAATATTATAAAGAGGAAAGGTTTGTAATTATGTATGTATGTATGGTTTTCACGCATAAACTACTGGACCGATTTCAAAAATTCTTTCACAATTAGAAAGCTTCACTGAGCAACATAGGCTAGGTTTTATCCAGGAAATCCCACGGGAACGGGAACTATGCGGGTTTTTCTTTGAAAACGCGGGCGAAGCCGCAGGCGGAAAGCTAGTCTTTACTAATATTATAAAGCTGAAGAGTTTGTTTGTTTGAACGCGTTAATCTCAGGGACTACTGGTCCGATTTGAAAAATTTTTCGGTGTTAGATAGCCCATTTATTGAGGAAGGCTATAGCTATATATCATCACGCTAAGGCCCAGATTCACAATCGTGACTTTACTTTAGAGCAAAAGAGTCTTCACAAAGTAAACTTTGTATGACCGAAGTTTACTTTCAACATATTTAATTTCAGAGACAATTGCTTGACTTTCCTTAGAAAAGTACGGCCCCAAAGTAAAGTACTGTTACGTTATACGCATAATAATTTATGTTTTTGAGAACATATTATTGAATTAAGTTATATTTCCATAAAAAAGATATAACTATAATAATAACATTATTATTTTATATCAAAAATTAGAAAAAAAACATTATGTAGGAAGATTATAGTAGAAATATCAAAACGCGGTAGACAGCAAAATTCGTCAGAAAAATATAATAATGTTATAAGACAAACGAAACGATGCAACCAATGCAACGATCAACACATCAACAAAAAAATGTCACTCAAATCGACATGACGTTTCGATCTATAACCCAACCATATTAAAATGTGTTTCTGTTCTAGGAAATTGGTTTAAAATGAAGGCCTACATGATTTATACGCATAGTCATGTAAAGTTTACTTTGAGACCAAAGTCATGAATATCGGCTCCTTAGCCTTTACTAAGTAAAGTATAGTTTCTGGAAAGTAAAGATGAGCTTGACACGACTATGAAATATATTTTTGGG
Organism: Colias nastes; assembly: GCA_907164665.1. Classification (NCBI taxonomy): domain Eukaryota; kingdom Metazoa; phylum Arthropoda; class Insecta; order Lepidoptera; family Pieridae; genus Colias; species Colias nastes. Next base: position 139,720 of record CAJQZM010041142.1, on the reverse strand, counting down.
TGAAAGTAGATCTTTCCATCAAAGTAAAGTTAAAGTGCGATCTATGAATCTCGGCCTAAGACCAACAGGAGAGGAGCAATGCGGGTAAAACCGCGGGGCACAGGCCACAGCTAGTTTCTAAATAAAATACCAACTATACAACCTAAAGAAACTACAAATGCACAAAAAATGTAAAACATTACGCGTCCATGTAAAGAATTTATGTTTTTACATAAATAATAATAAGGCGATGATGGTCTGATGAGACTGCCTTCGTGTAGCTGATAGACAGGCTCCCTGTGGCTAAATCATTCTAATTGACTGCCATTTCATCAATATCGAATTTAAAGCACTTTGATATATTTTTTGTTTACCGTTATCCCATGTGAATTAATGAATAACTTTTAATTTGTGTACTGTTTAGCGTATTTATAGCTATAAAATTCACTTATTATGCATGAGTTCGCTAGCTAACGAATCTTATTAGTTTTGTTTATAAACGCCATTAGGAATCCAACTTGAATTTCAGTTTTAACCTACTTTTAACTATTAAAGCGGTAGTTATCACATAATGACAGCAACTATAGATAAAGTTAATTAGTTAGTTATTATGAAAAATAGAATCTAATATTCATTGGAGCTAAGTGTTAATTTAAAACAACGAGTCACAACATAGATATCAAGAATTCAAGCTTTGAGTATTTCTGTATCCTTACAGAACTCATTCATAAATATTAATGTGTTACGGGTTCAAAGGTACTCTTGAAGCTTTAATTAGCCAGGATGTCTTCATCTTGTCTTAAAACAAAAACTGACGAGACACAGGTTCATGAGTGAACTTTTCGAGATCCATTTTATTTATTTATTGTATCGTAAAACCTTAGATTGCTAATTAGTTTTATGATCATTTTATTTCTGAAACTTCGAGTTTAATGTTCATGCTACTTTAAGCTTTATCCATAGGGTGCAATACTGATATAATTAGGCTCTCAATTTGATACATTTTTATTAAATAATATTTAATTGCTTTAGTGGTGTATAAACAGAAGTTGATTTTATAGTGATACATATTCCCATCGAGATAGGTAAATCTTGCCTATAATTAAGATAATTTCGATGCGTACTTTAAGTAAAAATGTTTACAATTTTTTATCGTGTTGTAATAAAAATTATAGATTGAATAATATAGTTATTTATATTTATGTACTTTAAAAATGTATGAACCTCATATCAAGTTCAAACCTTCCATATTTCTCTGATGAATTAAACTTTGTATCGTAGGTATCTGTTCCGACTAAGTAAATAAGTACTTCATACACATAATTTATGTAAATATAATAAAATATTGCACTTTTACAAAAACATCACCGCACATTAAGGGGCCTTAGACCGAAATTCATGTTTCTAAATCATGTTTTTTTCAGAGAAATCATCATATTTAAAATCCTAAAAAAATATATAGTACAGATAAACGTTTGATCTAGTGGAATTTTTGGATAGAAACACAATATTAAACATTTCACTCGATAAAAAAAAAATCAGAAGTAGCATCGATTTTGAAAGCATTTTCAGTTTTATGCGAATTAGGGAAACGCTATTTTTATGAAAATTTTACTTTTCATTTACTAATCAGGTTTTACAGTGGAATTTTTGGATAGATTTATAATTTAGCCCTTATTTTTTTTATATAAAATATAATACGTAAAACGCGACTCGCGCGCACCACGCCAGTGCCGCCAAAGTCCAACCGGACGCCATCGAGGGAGGACCTGTGCTAGTTTTGCTCCCGACCACGTTGTAGTCGCCGCGCTCGTATAATTAGAACCGAGCGGCAAGTACAACGGCGAGCACGCCACAATATAATTAATCAGTAGTTTGATTTTATTACCTATCCTAGGATTGTTGGTGTAAATAAATTGACTTCTTATTCTATACTATTAAACGAGCAATATTTGCATATTTATATATTTGTTTGTAAATACAGTGTGGAAATTTTCGATGGGCCCTGGGTGAAAGTACTAGAAATACTGGAGATAGCAAATTTTGCTGAAAGGAAACATTCCTTTATTTTTAAAAAGAAATAGAACTGCATTCAAAGATTTTCAAAAATTCATTTTCTTCGACCGGGAATCGAAAGAACTAAAAATGTAAAAAAATAAAATTTTCTATTTTATTCTTCAATTCAACACAAGTTTCATATTACAATTATTTGTAACTAGCTTTCCGCCTGCGGCTTCGCCCGCGTTTTCAAAGAAAAACCCGCATAGTTCCCGTTGGATTTCCGGGATAAAACCTAGCCTATATTACTCGTGGATAATGTAGCTTTCGAATGGTGAAAGAATTTTTAAAATTGGTCCGTAAGTTTATGAGCCTATTCATTACAATCAAACAAACAAACAAAGTTTTCTTCTTTATAATATTAGTGTAGATTTAAAATTATGTTTTAAAAATTACCTTGCCTGAGATCCTCTTTTTTATGGGTTGTTGAATAGGAATAGCGGCAAAGTTTTGAAGTACTAGTAGGAAGACTATTATGATGTTGGTTGATCTGTATGAGTATGACAAATATTATTTTTATGAAACAACAATCCAAGATGGCGCCGACGAAAATTTGACTTTTTTTCGTGATGGGTGTCATTTTCATGGTTTTTGGGGTAGCTATTAACGAATATGAGGTCAAAACTATAATCCAAGATGGCGCCGACGAAAATTTTACATCTTTTCGTCATGGATGTCATTTTCATGGTTTTTGGGGTAGCTATTAACCAATATGAGGTCAAAACTATAATCCAAGATGGCGCCGACGAAAATTTTACATCTTTTCGTCATGGGTGTCATTTTCATGGTTTTTGGGGTAGCTATTAGCGAATATGAGGTCAAAACTATAATCCAAGATGGCGCCGACGAAAATTTTACATATTTTCGTCATGGGTGTCATTTTCATGGTTATTGGGGTAGCTATTAACCAATATGAGGTCAAAACTAAAATCCAAGATGGTGCTAACGAAAATTTTATATCTTTTCGGCATGGGTGTCATTTTCAAGGTTTCTGAGACAGCTATTAACAAATCCCCAATGTAACCGTCGATAATTTGGTATATTTTTCTTACAACCGTTTACATATTTTTCGAGCAGAATTCAAATTCTGTGGAACTGTACACAGATAATAGCCTTTTGAAGTGAAACTTCTTTAGACGCATTGAGAGTAAAATTTCAAGATCGCGTCATGGTAATACTGTCACGTTATGGAGCAAGGCGGTGATTTTGGTATCTATAAATCTCGACAAAGAAGTTTCACTTCTGACACGTTATCTCGGCACACACGCTCTTTATTATTTTATTCTCTTCGTTTTAATGTTTTAGATGAACTTTATTTTAAAAAAAGTTTAGCGAATATATTTGTCAGAATATTAACATGATTGCCACAGAGTTACGTTTTATATATATTACATTTCTAAATATGCATTTCAATGTTCTTTAAAATTGTTTTTTTAAGACTGTCTACAAAACTGTAGTTGTAAACGTTTTTGTTATTTTATTTTATTTAAGTTTACTTTAAAGGAGTAAGAAAAATATACCAAATTATCGACGGTAACATTGGGGATTTGTAAATAGCTGTCTCAAAAACCTTGAAAATGACACTCATGCCGTAAAGATGTAAAATTTTCGTCGAAACCATCTTGGATTTTAGTTTTGACCTCATATTGGTAAATAGCTACCCCAAAAACCATGAAAAAGACACCCATCACGAAAAGATGTCAAATTTTCGTCAGCGCCATCTTGGATTTTGATTTTGACCTCATATTGGTTAATAGCTACCCCAAAAACCATGAAAATGACACCCGTGACGAAATGATGTCAAATTATCGTCGGCGCCATTTTGGATTTTAGATTTGACCTCATATTGATTAATAGCTACTCCAACTCTTTGAAAATGACACCCATGACGAAATCATTTCAAATTTTCGTCGGCGCCATCTTGGATTTTAGTTTTGACCTCATATTGGTTAATCGCTACCCCAAAAACCACCCACATTTGCTACTTAGGAAAAGTTAAGATTTAAATTTTAAAGATATCATAGGTAATGTGACGATTATAATTTCATTCCGACCGTTTCTCGGAATAACATACATTTACTAAGAAGGGTTTAATATATTGCCGGTAACATAATATTATGATGTATGATAATAATTAATAATTCATAAAAAAGTATTTTATTCATTTCTTAATAAGCTTCGACATTGTATACAATAATACAATTCATTAATTGATTATTATTCAAATTGTTGTAAAATAGTCACACTTTTTTAAGTTGGTTGAATACACTAACATACTTATATACTTAAATGCGACCATTTCACGAAATGATCGATCATATCATGAAATGAGCAAATCTACGATATGGCCACGACATATATACAAACAAATATATAAATATGCAAATATTGCTCGTTTAATGGTATAGGATAAGTAGTCAATTTATTTATCAACAACATTCCTACGATAGCAAATAAAATCGAACTACTGATTTATGTATACTGTGGCGTGCTCGCCCGTCTCCATAGGTCACCGGAGTTCATGTCGCGCCGGCTCCTGCGCAACCCGGGCGCGAGCGAGTCTCAGTGCCTAAAATGCCTAAACTTTCAGAATCATGGGCTCTTAATCATCTTCAAATAGTATTTCAGATGAAGATTCGCCATGATTGCATTGTATCCTGCGGATCAATGACCTAAACTTTCGGGCAGGTTCGCACGCTACTACCTCACAGCTGAATGAAGTCACGTGGCTCCCTGCTATTATTTTCAAATCACATCGCATTGTCAAATGTATGTAGTATTAATGTATTATTATTGTACCTTTGATTGGTGCAATTACTTATACGTGATGTAAATATACTAAGACAGGAAAAAATTGCACATTGCGTAGGTACTATTGCTTTAAAAGCAGATGTTTCAAAATTACCATTACAAAAATATGTGCTTTTATACACTAGTGTTGATTTAAAGGCACTCAATTCTTTGTATAAATCCTTAACATTTTTTTAAATGGGTTTTATATGTGCATAATATTACAGAAACTATACGCAATTTGTTTTACGCGTCTCCTTATTCGGCAAGTAAAGATGTGGTTGCGTGCTCCGCTCGTAGTTAACATTGTAAGAAAAGAGAATTACTATTATGGTCCATATTCTCTTACGTAAGGTGCATCTAAGATGCTATCATCAGGTGCATTTACGCAATAAATTGATGTTTAGTATTATCTTTTTACAAATTCGTCATTACTGCTTTTGTGCATCAAATAACAAATTCTTTCATTAACAATTAACTTTCCATTCGATAAAGTTTCTACGTTTATGTCTTAAAAACCTTTTTACTTTTGTATAACAAAATTAATAACGGAAGCATTTAGATCTCTGGTATTTGAGTCAATAAATATCCGAATTCGAAAACTCGTATGTTTTAAATTAATTACTATTAATTGTCGTGTCTATTAAAGTTGTCGATATCAGATAAATTAGATAATTTAGAAAAGGTTGATTAATTTTTGATGACAATTGCTACCGCTGTGGATTAAGAGATAAGAGATGAACCGTTGGATAACCGATAACTTCGTTAAATATGTACGTCATTATACTTATAAATATAATGAATACGTCCATCATGAAAGTGCCAAAAGCTCATTTTACCCAACCTTAATTATTTTTTAGAAATTGAATATTTTTAAGGTTTTAAATATATTGTCCGTTCGTTAATTTTTATGTTCGTTGGTACATCGATGTGATATAAAACTTCAAAATTTTACGGTTAGCAAACTATTGATAAAACCATGTCAAGAGTAATTTTTAACCACATACAGGGCATGTCTATGAGTACTTTTGATTATACAAACTGACAGATAGTGCACACAGCATTAATTGCCTGTCAAATAAACCACCAATTAACCTCAAATTAGTCGCTTAAATAAATTTCAAATGTTTATAGTTTCATGTCCAACATGTCGGAGGGCGAGAAAAAAATAAATACATAAATCAAACAAAATAAGTCTCTAAAATTCTAGAGATTAATCGTTATTAGGTACCTAAATAAATATAGTTATGGAAATTAAAAGTCATCACTCATTTTAAATCTATATTAATATTTAACTAACCATAAATTACTTTAAATCAATAATAAACCTCACCTTCATTAAAAGTACAAACATGAGCGAGTTCGATAAAAACATCTACCTAATTACAAAACAAATCACGTAAAAAAGGAAGATGCTACCAACCGCCGAGAACAATAAAAATCTGGCGCCAACTCGACACAGATTATCACACGTTCAACATAATGACAGTGAAATTATTACTACGTGACAATTCCATCGCTTTTGTTTTTTTTAGCCAAAAGTAAAAGTTCCGACCCTGATTCCTAAGGATCATGCGTATTCGGAAGCTAATTTGAACGTGTGTTTCGAATTTCAATTGAAATTCTCGTTTATGAATGGTCCTTCTTAGTAGGCAAATATTAGTAGCATAAATCTGAATGGAATTCAAGTTGTAAGGATTAGGGACAGAATTTTGATAAAAACGAAATGAACGTTGTTAGCTTTTTTTTAAAACATAGGTAATTTGCTAGAGGTTAAGTAAATACTCAGCTGAGCACATCAAAAATGTTTTCTTTTTATAATAGGTATACAAGAACGCACTTTTAGACGGCTACCATAAAATGATAAACGGACTTTGTTGTAAGTTTTAAATATTAAGTTTCAAACCTCAAGATAAAATTAAACGAGGTTTATATTACACACTGGGTAGTAGGCACTACTAAAGATGAAATAATAAATCTATTGAATCTTATAAATAACCTTATCGAATAACATGATCTTAAACGAATCTACAATATCAAAAATTTGCGTACCAATAGGTGAGAGTACGATAAATTCTCGTTCAGGTAAGTATATTAGCCACCCAGACTAGTGTTTAAATTTCACAAATAAGATAATACGAATCATTTAAAAATATCAAGTATGAATAAATTAATGCGAAGACAGCGACAGGTATTTATAGTCTGGCGAGAACATTGTATCGTGTGGCAACTGGCGAGCATGAAATGTTCCTAAGTGTAATTGTTTTTGCATCATAGGTATTTTAATAATTTCTCAATGGAATGATGTTAATATTGCTTTTGAAAGTGATACATGTTAGCCATGCTGGATTTTCAAAACATAATATGCTATAGTTATATACCAATAAATTGTTATATAACATCGTTATAATATCATGTTATAAGTAGGTATTATGCCGCGCCATGCGACTTCAAATAATATCAGTTCTCGTATACCTACTCTGATTCAAGTATCAAACAGTATTAGAATTTATATTTCTAATAGGAAACAGAAACTATAATATATCTAGTTATATCCTATAAGAAATGTTACTAACCAATCCGCCTTGAATTTATCAGAGAACTAATAAGACCGATAAAATAACTCAAATCGTATCTAACAAGCATTACTTATTGGAAAAGGCGATTTATCATTACAAGTCTTATAAGTTCGTTTTCACACTAGTTAATTGGAATCGTATAGGGCGTGTCCTATTGACGGAACGTACATCATATTAAATGTGTTCAATATGACAATAATTTACTGTGTATTAACTACTAACATAGACAAATTACTGCAATTATAAATTATTTATTGTATCGATTTTATCTTCAAATTTTAATATCAAGATCATCTGTTTAGGCAAAACTGAATAGAATTTATTAGATATGAAAATTAACCACCGAAGATGATTTTAAATTCCTATTAAAATTATAGTAAAATTTTAATAGGTTTTATGTTACGAAAATTCATAAATCTTCCAATGTATCACGTTCAAATCGGAATACATACGACAAATCTACAAATAGAGAGCGTCATACTAGTTCGTAATAAATTCGAAAGTCGGAACGAGCCAACCGCGACTCGTTCTATGAGTGTTTGCAAATATCTATGCGTATCTAACTAGAACCTGCGGCCGTGATTGGAGGCTCGAGTAGGTATACAGGCTTCACGTCACCAATCGCGCGCTTGCAAACAACAATAGGCTGGTTTAGAATTAGTGAAAGCCTCACGAAGTAAATTGCTTATAAGAATGTCATTACATTCTTATGAGCGTCGTTTTTGGTTGCTCTTAAAATCTTATTTGAGATTGAAAGTGTAATAGTATGTAGTAGATATTATAAGAATGATTATTTTCTCTTATAAGTATTTTATCAGATTGAGGTCAAAATTATGAAAACGCAGTTCTAATCCCAAACGGATAATTGGAAATCGGTTAAAATCGTAGTTCACTGAATTTATGCTTCCCTTATTACACAAAAGCGATAAATTTGCTTCGACATGTTTATGTAATTAAATCAAAAATTTCATTTTCGTAATCGGTAGGTGTAGCGCTCTAGAGATTTGGTAAAATTAATTTATTGCGTTGTTTATAATCAGTAGCCGTTTGGATCGAACCGCGGGTGACAGTCGTAAACTGGTCCATCATAGAAAGTTGGTAAATTTCGTGCACCTGTTTTTAACAACAGCTCTACTAATTACTACTGAATTAAAAGGGCAATGCGAATGAAATTTTCCAGCTTCAGAATGAAATGGTCGATGTATTTATGTCACCGGTTTGGGGTTTTGTACATGAGTCGAGAGTATTTATTGCATTAGGTTAATTGAAGTTGCACCTTAATCACGATTAATTTTTATGTCCTCTAATTCAAGAATCAGTGGCTTAAATAAAGCCCGGAGTTACATACAAGAAATCGATTTGGACTCTAATGAGGACGTCGTAAAGCAATTAATTTTAATTGTAATGACAGGTTAAATTAATCTCTAAGTACTGGAGCACTACCGCTCTTATAACTCGAATGACGAAGATGCCAGTTATATTACCTAAGTTATTGGTATTATATTTATTGATACATATAATATTTTAGTATCAACATACTTTCTTAGAACTTTTGACAACACATGCCTATTTATGCGCTCCAGAATCGGGCTCTTCAGCCATGAACGACGCTGCCCTAAATTTATTAATTAAAATAACTTATATATATACTAAATTGCTGCATTAATAGAATTTTAACTACGTAATTTAAAAATAATGTAACTGCATATATAATCTACCATAGATTAAATAGGCCAACGACGACGACGACGACGAAGACGACGACGATTATTTTGCTTCTCAATAGATAATGACTCAATTACAAGATTTTCTTATAAAGTATTCATTTTGGGATATATAAAGGCTTGTTGCTATTGTACGTAATTACGTTTAACAAAAGAACAAATCAATTATTTCACCCATGCCGTTTATTATGCTGTCCTTTGTACGGTAATAAATTAACAGCTTAATAAAATAATAAAATTAATTATACGCGAAAGGGCTTGTTTGCGGATTTCAAAGATACCCTCCCGATGCTGGAATGCTATTTGTTTGATAAATGAATAATAAGGAATTAAAATAAAAGCAGAAGGTTTATCCCGCGAGTTCGTACAGCCGATAAATAAAATTGCCACAGTGTTCACTACCCAACTATTTGAAGTACAGTCCCATTGAAATTTATTGCCTCAATTAACATAAAAAGTAAAATCATAGTACTTAGCAAGCACAGAGAAAGTTTCATGAACCTAAGGACGTATAGGTGGTTACTAGGTATATTGGTACCTACATAATATAATACTTGGTGGTAGGTATATATACCTAAATTACGCTATTTTGTTTATTGTGTATGAAAACTAAGTATGTCGTTCAAAGTGAACAATAAATTAACTATTTTTTATTTTACTAATTAATGAAACATTGATATATTTTTTAATTTATTATAAATTCATAATAGACATTGCAAAATTTAACTGTGGTTTGACGGTTAACATTAGCACGTTTAATATAAAATAATATCGAAAAGGTCAAGGCGCTCTGTCGTATTTAAAGTAATAAATTATTTTAAAGATAAATTAGCATAATACATACAATTAGAGCATCAATTTGTCGTTGATTTGAGTGCTCTAGAAACACCGACGCGCCTTGGGCGTTGTGCTCCCGACTGTCCACAGAGCGACCGGCGACGTGGTCGCGTGGTCCATGGCTATTAGCCGCGTCTACCATCTCGCAGCTCACTACTCCTAGTCCGCATCCTATAAATTACGCGAATTATACTCTTTAACTGCGAATGCAACCACGTGATATATTGAGGTATTGCAATTATGTAGTTTGTGTCAGCGAACGCAAAATTACACATCAGACTGAAAGTTTACGCCAATCTTCACTAATGCCCATATAGATAAAGACACATATTTTTATTTGTGTTTGTGGTAAATGATAGCCTACGAGGCCACTAGAAGTTATTGCGGCAACTAAGCGTTATTTAGAGGACAACAGCTCGTAAGACGTTTGTTTCCATGACAATCAGAATCCGTCTTTGTCGCTTGTCGCCATTTTATCATTTGTAATAGTAGGGGAGCCCAGGATGCTAAATGTGGATTTACTCGAGCGTCACGGGAACCTATTAGAATTGGTAGATTAGACCATAGCGAGAAAAAAAGGTCCTATAATGTTTTCACTTTTAGCGGTGGGGAAGGGTTTTTTTATTTTTTTTAATTTAAAAAAGAAAAAAATTGGCTTGGAACTACTCAAGCGCGTTAGATATTGATATTTTGCATGCTCCAGGACGTCACTGAAAAAAAGTATACGTTAATCTGACGATTTAAGTGGCGATTTAATCGCTATGAAGAAAGGGTAAAAAATTAAAGTAATATTATTCGAGCGCGTCAGATTAATATATGGGGGGGTTAATTACAATAACAGAAGTCCCCATTTCGCTAATCTGACGATTCGAGCTCAACCTTAGAGAATTATGGATTATTCAAATTTTCCAGCGGGGCCCCTGAGCGCACCCACCAACCATAACTGCTCATATTGACTAGAGGTACTAATGAATAGCTAAGGTACCGTCCCTTATAGTAATCTGACGCGCTCGAGTAAATCCCAAAATCCCCTCTTGGGCTCCCCTACTATAAGACCCGTATCTCGTGACTTAAACAAAATATTTTTGATATCACTGTACGCAAAATGTAAGCTTTACGGTTAATTTTATAAAGTCGCTTGACGTTGATAAAATTTTAACAGGCTTCAAAGGACCGTAACGGATGACACTGCGAAAGTTATATGGTTATTATGGATATCAATAAATTTAGCAAAAGACATCGTAATTACAATGAAGGTATGCTGATGCTGATATTATGCGTAAAAATGAAAGAGTGCCGATATCAGTGGCCTGCTGTACATGTTCCATTAAGTTGTAAATTTTATTAATTATGATTTGACGCTTATAGTCTCCGAGAAGAAAAAATAAAAATAATGTTGATAATTGACTTTTAAACAACCTGTTATCAAACTGCATTTTTCTCTAGACTTAAATTATTGAAATTGAAAAAACAAAAAACAATCTAATTTAATATGCTAACCTTACCTCGTCTTCCAGAAAAAAACAACAATTCAAGCTAAGCGCCGTCTATTAAAGTTTAACGGAACTAAATATGGGGTTGAAACATTTTATCGATTTTAGTTCCCGCGACTTAGGGGTAGTCATAGATGGCGTGAGCAGTAGGGGAAATGTGACAATCAAAAAACGTTGTCGTTTTCATTCTCTTATTGGTTTTAGTTATATATTAGTTATAGATTTGGGGTCTAAAATTCTTTTTTATATTAACACCATACAAGTATTTGAATTTTGAATTACCTATATCATCATACACATACATGTATGATGATATACATACCTAAGAAATAAATATTAGGTAATATTCGGAAAGAGCGGAAAATATTAATATCCACATTAGTAAATATACGATTTAATTATTCAAAATAATAATATTTACGTAAATAAACAAAATGAGCACAAGCTATGACGTCACGCACGGTAGCACGCGCTATGCTGTGTCGCGCGACGCTACACCTGCCGATAACTTGACGCCACCGCATGTGCGCTGTGTGACCGAGACGAATACCCAATCTCTAAAAATATTTTGTTTTTTTTATATATTTGGTATTCGCCTTAATACGGCTCCTTCGATATTCATAATAAAATATTTTTAGTGCATTGAATTATATTGGCACAAAATAGTGAATTATGTTACTTAGTAGGTACTTACTGAATTTCTAGCAGAGATGATATCTTGTTGTTGAGATTTGTTTTAGCGTACATTTTTATTTAGTACATAGGTACCTAGTTACCGTTAGAGTGATATTTTTATTATTTTTTTATTGATAGTAAATTTGTAATAAGCATCCATGACTATTTTCCATTATAGGTATGTACAACCTATAAACTATAACGTTAAAATTTACAAACTATAAGCATATGTTTTTCTAAATTAGAAAACTTGTCTTGCTCTACAAGTCCATTTTTTCAATTACTACCTACTTACGATTACAATGTTATTAAACAAAACGATACGTAGTTAAATCATAAAATTTAAGAGCGGGTCATTAATTTAGCAATATTCATATAACTACATAGGTCACGCACTGTGATGGAATTAATCCTATAAAGGCAGAAAATTCCAAGTGCATTAGTTGTAATGCAAATATTTTTAGAGATTATATCAAAAGACGATAATTTGTAGATGTGTATGAAGACATGCCTTTTGTCTGATAAAAATAAATAACAACTTATTTCTTCATACAACTTATCTGTATTTATAGCACTTAATTATTTTTTGAATAAATGCAACAGAACCATTAAATAATATGATATAAGATAAAAACAGCTTACAAATTTAAATATTGCTCTAATTGTGTATCGAAACTCTTATTACTCCTCTCGTAACATATTACTTAGTGCATGCAAAAATGTCGATAATAGTAGCACCATCAACAACCTGCACGCACCTGTCTTAGGTGCGTAGGCGCAACCCTTATAATTAGCCCTTTCACGGGAACAAATGTATTACGACATGTAGAGACCAATTACACAAAAAGTAAAATTGTTTTTTAGATTCCCTATCTACAAGGATTGTAAAAGTTTATATTTCTCGTCAATAAAACAAAAGCTCCAAAACGTTAATAGCACAATATAGCTCAAACGCGTTTACAGCGTCTATTCTGCCTAACGACTTCTAAATAGATACGAGGTCTCGTCTGCCGAACAAGGCAACGGACAGGATAATTATGCGTAACAACGTGCAACAATAGCGGCGCGAGCTCACTGGCTCTATGGCATAATAAGTGCCGGCGTATTTTGATCAGTGCGCAACAAGTAGCCGAGCGGCGAGTCGCGGGGAGGGACGGCCCGTGCGAGTGCGCGTGCGAGGCGCGCGCCCCACCTCTGCCTGCGCGCGCGCTACTTAGAGTCGGGGGTGCGAGCCACCTCCGCCAATCCACCGACAACCTTCGCGGCACGCACACGTGCGCTCGACTTAACCTACACTCGAATTGTAACGCGATGCCGATGGCTACGATACACGCTTACCAAAATCTTGGTGTTAATCAAAAACTTACACAGCTTCAAAATCAGCCACCCAGACGTCTGGCTCCGGCGCCTGATGCGGGGCGATGCAAGAAGCGATCGTACCTGCACCAGACGTATCCAGCTCAACCTGCTTCAGTAGCCCGCAGGAACGCCAGAGAAAGGAACAGAGTGAAACAAGTAAACAATGGATTTGCTGCCCTCCGTCAACACATTCCATCAGCTGTTACCGCCGCGCTCGCTGGTGGCAGAGGATCTTCAAGAAAACTAAGTAAAGTTGATACTTTACGATTAGCTGTTGAATACATTAAAAGTCTGAAACGGTTATTAGATGAAAGCGAAGAAGGTTGTTCCGAAACGCAAATGAGTTTAGGATTAAATACAAGTGGACCTCAAACTCCCCCGTCATCGGAAGAATCTCACTCACCTGCTCCATCCCTTTTATCGGAAAGCTCTGCAAGTGCCAATTGTCATGAAGTTTACGATTCCTACGAGCCCATGAGTCCTGAAGATGAAGAACTTCTTGATGTTATATCTTGGTGGCAACAACAGTGAACTGAGGTAAGCATTTCAAACATTTATATCCAAAATTGTATTAGTTCAAGTTAATTTTAAAGTATTAGATTATTTTAAAAGTAAAGAAGTCATTCAAAAGCAGTCATTAACACTTTTATAAATTAATTGTCTATCGGGTAAAATTAAACGAACTTAATAATTAGTTTATTTAAAGCTACAAGGCCTTGAAATTTAAAAATTCTTATCAGTTTATTTACATTTTTGTCTCGGTTGTGTTGACATTTGTTATCAGCGCACGAATTTTTATAATGACGTACATTCAAGTCCCAGTATCCTTAAATTGATAGTCCCCCAGGTATACGAATTTTTTATTAGCTATAAACTCGCCGACTAAGCTTTTTGCTCTATTCGTTAGTCACGGTTACCTACCGGGTCAGGTCTGTTCTTTTATATTGCACAAATTCAATGGAGATTTTGGGATCGTTCTACCTTACGAGCCAAAAAGTAAACACATATATCTATTATGTTTGCGCAGTGAACCATTGCCGAATACCTTTATCTATTCACGGTGGAATCACATCAACACAATAGTCTGTCTCCTACCAAGAGCATCTTAAAATATGACATATTTAAATCCTAAAGCTATTTTAAAAGTTTTTCTGCGATACAAATATTGTTTTGTGTATGTTTCTAAGTTCAAATTAATTTTAATGCTCCAAACAATACCCGCATATGTACGTAATTTCAATGAGCGAATAGCAATTACTTCTAACAACCTTGTGGTTTGCCCCGCATGTAGTGGGAAAATTGCATATAAAAAGTAGTGTATTCTAATAACGAGTGGTCGCATGAGATTGCTCTGATTTGTAACAAGTGGAAACAGGTTTTGTTGCATTTCGTATTTTGCCGATTTATCTTAAATCAACAAGGAGCATCCGGTCAACATAAGCCGGCTCTTATTAGATGGCCATATGACTCGATCGGAACTCATAAAATACGGTAGCGCCACGAAATTAAAACTCGCAAAAAATTCATCACCCTGCTGATGCCACTTAATTTCTTGTACCGGAAGACGAAATCTCGAGAGGAAATATAGGGACGGTGGAAGCACACGTGTTACAATATTTGCTAAGCTCTGAGCAAACATCTGGTGATAAACCAGTTTAGTTAGATTTAATGTGAATTGAAGATATCATTGGTAGAGTGTCCCGCGTTTCTGCTTTTTTAGATTTTGATTTTGAACTTTATTAACGTCGCCTTTCCTTTTTCCAGGTACCGAGTTGACGGTGATCAAAGTAAAGGCATTAAGCCGCGTATTGGTTGTGAAAAAATGATGACTTCAAGAAGAGCCCGAGCGATGGAGCGCAAGGGACTCTGAGTGAACCTCTAATTAAGCGCAATCAGTGTATTCCTAATGAGAGGGGATAATGGTAGACTATAACGATCCCATCGATGCATTCCGCCGAGCGAACGAACGACTGAAGACTCCGCTTACATTTCATACGTGTATGGAATTGCAGCACTAAGACTGAAATATTCATTGTTCCATAGAAGCATTTAGATTAATTGTAAGAGACTTAATAAACGCTGTGCCCTTTAGCTAGCCTTAGAGTTACTTCCAGTAGAATTTAGTTTTATATAGTTATGTTTGTATATTGTTTTCTAGTCATTAGTGTTAAGTATATTATATTGTACAGAATCTATTGAAATGATAACAAATTATTTGTTGAAATAAACAACTGTGCCTTTTTGGCTAAAACTATTTGGAAGTTTTCATTAAACCCGGAATAGTTGTAAAGCTATTGACAGTGTTAAATAAGTAAACTTAGTACCTATAAAAGATTCCTAATAATATAAGTTTTAATAGTTGTTATATCTTGAAATATTTCACCTGAAATTAACTACTATATTTAAATAAATTTTTGATAAATTATCCAACTCTTTTATTTTTATATCTTATTTTTCTTTCTTAAGTAAATTAACCAATACTGAAACCATTTCAATTAGAACTTTTTAAGAAGATAATATTAAGACAAAAAAATGAACTTGATTGTAAAAAGTTACAAAAGGATTAATTTTAATAGATATATCTAAGTTTGAATAGGTTTATCAAACTTGGAAAATAAAGCACACAATCATCTTCTACACATTATTAAGGAAGAATGAACTTAGGTATACAGAAAGCGAAATTTTATAGTAACTACACTTCACATTGAATTTTACTGACGATGGTGATTAAGCTTTGTTAAAGTTGATAAGTAGATAATAATATGTAAAATATTATAGGTACCTACGTTAGATGATAAATATTTACAGATTCAGCTATTTCCTTTAACTATAAAGCCTTATCTACTCATCCCTGGAGATAGATAATATAATAATATTGAATACTTTAATTTGAAATGAAAACTTCCTAAGCCGCCTTGAGAACGTTTTGGTGGGGAAATCTTAAGGGGCCGCAGCGTCACCAACATAAACATTTTTAATTATTTTACTACTAAAATTCTGAGTCATTAGATTTCACTTCTATCGGCAGTCCCTATTTATAGTCCCAGACTATAAATAAATTATTAAATTCCATGAGATTAAGATTTCTATTGAGACGGTATACCTACGTGAGATGTAGTAGCGGTTTACAAATCTGTGATAGGTATAAGGTACCCGCTACTTCGTCCATGGAATAATACCTACGATATTTATTTGTCCTTGTCAAAATGTATATTTTAAAATGCATCTTTATGAACTCAAATATCTGCTAGTGAAAGCCCATGACCGGTGCTTGTGAAAAGCTATTTAGCTTTACTGATGTTGAGGAGATCTGGGAAAAGCAAGGCTAAAAATTGCAATACCCAGTCGTTATATTTACTTCTATTTGCAATTTTTAAAAAGCTCTTGTTTAAAATCTTTTTATTTGTTTTCCGATTGTGAACAGACACACACTAAACTTGCTTAATTTTAAATATACACAGGAAAAGGTAACACGTACCGTAATAAATGAAAGTAACAAAAGCTGGTTCACACGTGCTTCTGATCGGATTACATTGCGAATCGGTAATAATACGCGAAATATTTCAATACGCATCTAAACTCTTGATACAACATTTAATTTGAACAAGACAATCTGTGTTTCAATGCTATTACTGCGCCCGAACCGCCCATCGACGTCGAATTGCAATAGTAATTTTTGATAATGGAGGGGAAGAACGCGATTATGGGTGGATATTTCCGACGGTATTAATTGTTTGAACTCGTTGTTTGAAACGAGAATTACTAGATGCGACGGAAGCATATGGAACACCTGTGGGACGAGAATATTCGCGAATAGTTTCGAAGGTACACGGTACAAACGGCCTCATTAATTCTCCTTATATTAATTGTTGGTTACTATGCGATGATGCATCCGCTTGCAATGAATCCACTTTTTGTGAACATCTCGTGAAATATGCAGCCAATTATTCGACGTGCAATGCTATTTATAATTGACGAGTTTTGACGAGAATGTTAGTGCATAAATGTAGAGCCTTTTATTTGTCATATGTAATATAACCGTGCAGTTTTTATTTCCAATTTTACAATTGATGTATTGTGGTAACTTTTGATTTGTGAGTATAAGTTTCATTGTTTTTCTATACCTACTGCGAAGTTCCATACCTACTTGATATTAATTAAATTCTAGAAAAAAGGCATATTTCACTTACAGTATCAAGCACATTCAGTATAATAATGAATGAAAAATTTCTTCTTTATAATGAAGTTTACATTCCAAGAATAGTGATATGAATTTATGATGCCTGACTTGCACGGTCATGTAAAAATTAAATAAATAATGCACTTTGAAATAAAATAACGAGTAGGTATCTAAAATAGGTAGTAATTAAACATAAACATAACATACGAAAATCTAACAAAGATGACATCCCACAATATCGAAACGATGCACATAACATTTAATAAAGTAATATTACATTAATGAGAATTTAAATGCATTTATTTAATATTTATTATTACTCTGTGCCAATATCTATCTGACATTACTCTGTGCGCGCGCGGTTGACCGTTCGGTCGAGCTCGGGCGGCTCCGCGCGCGCCCGGCACGCGACCGTCGCACGACCCGTCGCACGCAGCTGCTGACCGCTTGCGCAGAACCGATTGCTTTCCGAACGAAATGCGCATGTAATTATTAACTTCGCCTGCGACTGTAATTTGAGTTGGTGTCATTTTTTTATTTAGCGACCAAAATAATGGTTAGGGTTTGAAGATTTAATGGTTTAATAGAACTTGATTTTTGATTTTTTTTTTCGATTTGGAAAAAGATAGGTTTCCCTGATATTACGTTTGTTTGTAAAAATTTTAAAACTCTTTTCCTGAAAAGCATTTAGTCGAGTTATGAAGATTAGCTTTTAAGAAAATTTCCATTGTGTAGTTGAACACAATGGAAATTTTCTCCACTTCAATTCAATACAACAATCAAGGAAAATTTTTGAATTAATACTTATCTAAATTGTTGCCAAGGAAACGTATTATAAAATATAAACTTTGGAGAGTGTAGGTAAAGTTAAATTAAAATTTACAAAAGCACACAAACAAACTATCGAGATAACCAACTTTGCATATTTCTACTTCACTAAACTCACCAAGATTGCTTGCAAACATCGTGTGCCAACTTGAACACAAACACGAAACCAATTTAGGTTATTACTTATTCCTGCAGTGCGCCTGCGACCTTGACTCAAAATGTACCGACCATTAAGCGTGTGACCCAAATATAAGGCACACGCACGCAGTTATTTTTGTTTCGAACAAGTTCAAGCGCCTCGACTATAACTGGCCGGAAAAACTGGAATTCCAACTAAAAAGTATAACGAACTATTTCTTACAATGTTATAAATATTGGAAACTACAAGTTCAACTTGTTTAGAGCTAACGCAGAAAGAATTTTAAATTGCATTTTCAATTATAAAGGAAATAGTTGTAAGAAATATGACAGTATATTTGGATCCAAGTTACAACAAAATATTACATTCTTTAGGGGCAAAATTTAGAAATACATACTTATGTTAGAGATCAATGCGCTAATACATTATTAAATACACAAAAGAACCCTTTAAATATCAAAGTGTACCTAGTGTATCTTTACAGGCAATAATAATTTGCAAGTAGGTACCTATTTCCTATTATGGAATGCCGTACACGCTCGAATTTATTAATTGTTCCTAGAATTTTTTGTCCACAAAAACACAAGATATTGAACCGCAGACATTTTAGTTCATCAGCTGTTTCTCATAAATTGTCAAACCGCTATAAACTTCATTAATAGCCGTTAATGAATTGGGATCGGTTGCAGGTAGCGATCTTAAATACTTCAAATATCTTTTAAATTCTCCAATTTATCCTAAGGGTGCTCGTCACGACCTGACAGCGTCCTGTAAAACCTTCAATTGATTACCAATTAAACAAATTCTTTGGCCATTTTTTAATTATACATTTAAGTCGCTCGTAAGGATCAAACGGCTTCCGTGTTATAAGAAATCTTTTTAAGTCAATTAAAGAAAGTAACGGCGCATTCGTAAACATTTTTTTAATACGAGACAAATTCAGAATAAAGAGCAGAAGAAACATAAAATCACGTTTCCTTCAAATAATGCCATATCTCTACCATAACTCTATATGTAATAAGAAGTTACATTCTTCTATATTTAGCCCTATATAGCGGTAATTCTACCAATAAAAAATAGCACACCCGATCAGCAAATAGCCTTATCAATACAAATCTCCAATACATCCTCACGCAACTTATCGGCTTTCCTCAAAGGGGCTTCGTGTCGCGCTATTCAAATAATTAGGGCTCGTCAGACCGCCGCAGATGGAATTAACCACATAAAGTCGTGCGTATCGTCCCCGATCGTCCGTGATATATCCAATCCGCAACAAGATCACTTATAATTCCGGAAAACCTTTATAGAAATCAAATTGACGTCTGTTACGTACCGTAAATTCACTCGAGTTGGTCAAAGTTATTTTGATTAGTCGACTTTTTCTTGATGATAATGTTGCAATGTTGCAGGTACGTTATTTAAGAGTAAAGTGAAAATGAAGTAAGTTCAGGCGGTTGTTCTTTGAGTTTTATTAATTTCATTTTTAATTTCTAGATAAGATAAGTTTAACATGTCGAAGTATCAACATAAATATGGATAGGTACTTCGATATGCTTATATATTTTGTGTATTTTTTACACAAAAACACAACAAATGGCCATGAAAACCAGACAATTGCGTTAAATTAAATTTAAATACACGAATTAAACAGGGATGAGGTCGTCGACCGAACCAGGTGGTTTAACGAGTGACAGTAAATATTATAGACTTATCAATAAACGGAAGAAATTACGTTCCATTGGTGATAGCGATAATAGGCAGTATGGAACTGACCTCACATAATACGGCCTAGATTAAAGCATACTGAGGCGACAATGAGTTTAATTCCCTATCACTTTTCAAATAGCAGCTGTCAACGTGATTGACAAACTTATTATTCAACTCGGTATTGTAGTACATGTAACTTTTAAATATTTGGTCTTTTCTGTGGACTATTATATAAGTACTTTATGATGTTATTTAAATATGACGGCCATATAATAAATAAGGATTTAGACGTTTACGAGTATAACGACATGGAACGCGTAAGAATTTTAATTTGCAGCCATTTATAATCGGAGGTCTAAATATTTCCATATACATGCAAATTCAATGTTGTTATTTATGCCTTACTTCTGTATTACCTCATACATTTTACCAATTAATAAAATATTCTACATAATATCTTGATTTCATAACAGTAATAAAAAGGAAAGCACAAGAACTTGTCAAAAAGCTCGATGCTTTTTAAAGTTTAATTATCAGAAGCCACAAAAATGACAATTATTTACTTTCAAAATGTGTGCGGGCCTCTGCCTCCAATAATCGGACTAATAAAGTGACTTAATCTATTAATTACAAGCTATTTAATTAACTGAAATCGAAACATATTTCCTCTAATTTGTAACTAATTAAAAGATGACTATAAACTAATCTCGGAAGACTCAATAAAACGCTTGTCCGGTGCGTCAGTCACTTGTTTCGCTCTAATGAAGGCTCGGTCAAAAAACCTCGACTCCGGTGGTCTGGTAGTGTCACGTCGTCCGTGTTACAGCCCATCCACTGCAAATGTAAATTAATTTAAAGGAATGGAAAGTCTAAAGTCTGTTCGGTATTGTTCCTACACTGTGTACAATCTAAGATGGGATTGATTCGCATTATTTCCGTTGATTGCGAATAGGAAAATGCTAAGTTTCGTTTTATTTTATGTGTTCAATCTTTTAACTGTGTATCTAACTTTTAATACTGTTTAAATAATGTTATCATCATAGCCTTCTCCAATAATATAGATTGCTGAAGAGTGTTATAATAACGGGTAAAATATAGTCTACAAAATTATTCTAGACTACATACATTTAGGTACATACAATGATGAAGAACTTTTTTCTACTATCTAGTTATTTTCCAAATTGTTCCTTCTAAGCTAGTTATCCAAATTTACATAATATTGCTACCAAAAATATGTCACCAGCTATCAACTTTATTCCGAAAATATTTTTATCGTTGAAAATTTTGTACCGACCGTGAAATAATAGGGGTATAAAATACAAAGTAACATTAATCAGGCATCTGCTTGTATTACTCAGTACTGAACTGTACTCTCCCAACCAGTACTTATTCCTTAAATCGTGTCATACACGCTTCTGGCTAATGACATGCTATCGAGTACCATTAGCATCACGGACCATCACTTTGTGCTTCATAATTTCCACGCTTTTGATTTAATGTGCAAACCGAAATTCGCTAATATCATGCCTTATGGGGCTCAATATCACGGTACTTCCTTTTATGGAGCGTTCAACGTTAATGGACCAATAAGTAATCATTAAGCTTCAAAATCTCATGGTTTTCGATAAAATCATCGATTACAAACTAAAATCAGTTACGCATAACAGGAAGTACTCTCGTGATTACGTAATCAAACGCTGCAACCGAGTAAATGAAAGACGCCGTCGACTGTCGACATGCGATGGATTGAATACTTTTTTAGTGTTAATCAGAACCATTACATTTACAAATAGCTTTATAATCATAGAATCGAGACATCATTTATTAGTCACTAACGAACCGATAAATTGATCAAAGGGAGATAACTGTTGAAAATAAGTTACATTACAAAAATATCAGACTCCGAGCAATTTGTTACGTTGATATCAAAAAGGTAGCGCCACATACTACGCGCGGTAAACGTATTTTAATTTTAATCAGGATTAGGGATTTTCATTGCAATCATATTTAACTTCTTATAAAAGGAGAAATCTGAAATGGAGAAATACCACATCGTATTTTGAACTAATGTTAAGTATTTGTAATGATAGAAGTAGGTACCTATAACGATTGCTTATAAATTAAAATGCCGATTAAGACTTAACTAATAACTACCTACTTGTTATGAAATATTAAATATTTGTAAGTGATTAAACAAATTACGAAATTTAAATGAACAAAGGAATCCGGAACAGGTACCTATTGAAAATTGAAATATAAGACATAATTTTTAAGTCCTTTTTCTGAAGTCTGCACATAGTATTTTCTTTATTTGGTAAATACGGATAGCTACTAAAATCAAATCGTATTCAACAATATTTTGAGAAATTTCAATTCAAGTGAATTTAAAAGCAAAAAGTGAAGCGTACATTGCGGAACAGAAAAAGTTGACTGAAACTTACCAGTAATTGCCGATGTCATTGACATTGACTCGATCAAAAGTCAAGCGCAGGTCATCGATTTGAGCGAACCGCATGAAATTTACCACAATTTTCTGTCTGAATGCACAGATCAGAGTAAAGCACGACTCAAATTGCTTCACTATGAAAATTGTAATGAACATAATTGGATGTTATTTCGAAGAAACGTCATTGGGTTTTCCTGTGCCGTCAATTTTAATTCTCGATTTGAATCTGATAGATATTTTGATTCAGTTGTAACAAACAAGTAAACTTGTTGGTAATAATACACAGATTAAGTATTGGAAGACTAGAGATTTCAAACAATACAAAAGCTTACACTGGAGAGCTTACTTGATTGCTCACCTGTTTGCGTAGACTAAAATTGTTAATTCGTTTTAATATTCCATGTATCTCACATTAAAATTAAATGGAGCTGTCTCTAATTTTTATTTTCACTGTACAAACTGAATTTGGGCCTGAGGCATCGGTCGCGTTTATTTAATATCAACTCATTAGTATTCAATTCTGAGCTCATTATTCAGAATAATTGTAAACTTTCTCGTTTTCTTGTACTAATTCTGGGCGATGAGGGTTGCAAAAAGTAACAGCGTGTGCTGACTAAGATTTGTGTAAAATCACCCTCGCCGCAAGTATTATTTATATTAAAAACAGAAATTTACTGGCGCATCTCACGCAACCAATGAAACAGTAGTGCTTTAAGAGCATGGTAGAATGGTTTTAAATTGTTTTTAAAATTCATTAAAAGTAATTTGATATTCTTGTTACTGAAGGGTACATGCATACGAAGTAGCCATTAAAATAGATGCGACAATTATTACATTCATGCCGTGACATAGAGCTAATCGACGTTTAATATGATTTACTAGTTCGTTATATTTTGCAACTCTTGTCATGATAAAATGTAAGAATATTATTACGTTTTTCCTTACTGTCTTGTTGCGTGCGCGGATTATTTGTGTGGATGAATAAAAGCTCTTTTAATGCTAGAGTTGAAGATAGAAGTCTCAAAACTAATGCTTTTAAAGCATTGTTGCCACATGCTTATTCAAAAATTCAAAAAATTCAAAATTATTTATTTCTTTCCTTTACATTAGTCTTAAACAAATTTGTGATTGGAACACTCCTAGTAAGCAAATAAAATGCTTGTGTCAGGAGGTTCCTTAGCAAACAAAGATGTTTTATTCTAGTTATAATAATGTATAATGAGATCGTAATAGTATAAAAATACAATAGCAATTCGGTTACATTCCTGCGCTTTTTGTATAGGCAGTCGGCTTAGAGTAAAAAGTAATGATAGGTTGGCGGCGACGTCTTCATTACCTAATGAGGCGTGACCAATTGTAATGATTATAATTGTCGTTAGTATAATTCTGTCAGAAACCATGACAAATTAAGGAAAGATAGTGGGTATAATCATGCACGGTAGCAAATGCTCGGTAGCCGTAGAACGAATTTGAGATGAAAACGTGTTTTGAAAGTTACGTCAATTAAACCGTCTAAATAATTTCCGTGCCTTTTTGTCTACGTTTAAAATACTTACAGGAAAGTTGCAAATGTTACACTTAATTTTACATCTTCCAGTTACATATTTTAATAAGCATTATAACTATTTATGGGTTTAAACTGTGAGTAACATTGATTTCGCTAATACAAAAACCTTAATTTCAATAATCGAAGAATACGTTACGTTCTACGTATTTAAAGTTTTAATAAATAATCATATTTTTGAATTAAGATGTTTAAACATTAATTCATGTCATTATATCGAATTGCTAAACCACAGTTTATTACAATAATAAAAGTATAAATACGCCACAATATCATTGATAGGCGTCGATAAATTGTGAGATTAGTTGAAATGTAGAAAAGCACGGTTTTGGTGGCCCCGGTGGTCGAACGGCAGCTCTGCCTGATGACGGTGACGAATCGCACCATAACCCGCCCACGGGCTATTACATAAATGGATTTATTATTAAACATATTAGAAAAATTTGAATTAACTACCTCCATTAAACGATGTTAACGGATTATTATACGATGTTAAATTTCTTAAGCATCTCTAATAGTGATGTTGATCGATATTTTATGATTTAATATCGATCTCACTAACTTAACATTCATCATTTCGTGCCATTACACAGATCCCGCACATATCACCCATTATAAAATTCGGATTACCTTATTGCCGCTCCTCTTTTAATATATAATAATTAATATCACTAACCGGCAAATTGACTTCACTCTATTTCACGTGTAAGCGTAATTGGACGGGGAATGAAAAGCTCACTAATCGGAGAAGACTGCCGTCGCGGCGAGAAATATTGAGGGCCAGTAGTAAATTATTGAGTATAATTAAAACGAATATAATTGCGAGCGATATATTAGTTTAAGACGTACTGGAGCGATGTAACGTTTAATTATACCATTATTTTTAATTCACTCGGTTCTGAGCATATCTTAAAAAGCCAGCATCATGAAGTGACTCGGAGAGGAGAAGCGGTCACGCATGCGCTCACGATTAATTCAAGCCAATCAGTAGGCCTAGTGTGAGTTTTTATCGAGTACGAAACGTTACTATCGCGTCTGCGTCACAGCGAAATTTGTATGGAGAATCAAAGCTTCCCCATACGTCCGCTAGGGGCGCTGTTCGATTTCCCATACTAATTCGGCTGTGACGCAGACGCGATAGTAACGTTTCGTACTCGATCAAACTCACACTAGGCCTACTGGAGCATATTACACGCATTACGCGTCCACAAAGTAACGCTTGCTGGCTTTGTGATCTTTAAACGTTTTAAAATAATGATGATATCTAGTGGCTCGGTGTCGATGCGAGTTAGTGCCCATTATAGCCCGTATTATGCAATGTCACTGTGCAGTAGTGAGCTTAATGACGTAAGTGCTATCCGCGGGCTACACTTCAGGGAATTTCTATCTTTGTATATTTATTGCATAATAAAATTTAGTAGGTAACACGATATATGCGCTGAATAATTTTCACTAGGCAATGGCAAATATGTAATTGTTAATTATATTTTATCAAAAACGTACTACCTAGTTATAAAACTTTTTCTTTCCTGACCATAAGTAGGTAGAGCCATATATGTTCTCGGTCGTTTAATTTATAATAGTTCGCTTAATTGTTCGCAAAAACTATCGACACACTTTTTAAATTCTTATCTACGGTACTACACTAATTCTAAATAAAAAAGCTGCCAGCAATGCGAACAAGTTAATTCCCTATTTACTATGTAAAGTCAACTCGCTAACGAACTTGTTACGTTTACTTACGGCTATCGCTTCGGACATCTTTATTGTAGTATTGAACACATTATGTTGTAGATACTATCTCGCCACGGAAGCTGTGATACTTTGATGCTCGCACAAACAACTCTTGTTGTATTCCTTTTTGATATCGATACGAATTGTTCTAGAAACAACTTTTCCATTCGCAGTCACAGTCGAACCTCATTTAAACTACTGAGTCGGATAATTGTTAAAACTATTTGTTTTTATTATGAGAACTTAATCAAAGGTCTTGTCGTTAAAGGCATAAAGGATAACTTTAGCCATAAAGTCGCGACGTGAGAACCGCCTCAACTGCAAGACAATTAATTATCGTAATTGTTTGTGAAAAATGAGAGTAATTTATCTCTCATCCTCGGCAATATACATTTACTTAATTTACGTTCAGGAGCCAAGGAGATTTTTAAACCTTTTCCCGCGAGAAACATGAATATAAATTATTATAAACGAATTTACATAAAACATACTCGGTTTCATACTATTCGCTCATATTGTGCTATTTTATTCGAAACTGTTTTATTTCTCACTTTGCAATGTAATGTAATCGTGTAATAAATTTCGCAATAATATTTGTAGCTATAAATTATGACCGGTAATATTCGCCTAGTATCTACACAGCAAATAGAAATTCCTTTTCGTATTCTAAGAAGATGAGCCTACCTTTTTGCCGTCGTATAATTTTATCTTTATTGATTTTCTCTAAACTATGAATATTCGACGTCAGCCGAAAATTAGCGGTGTGTTTGATTCACCAGGAAAATATCTCAGCAATATCCGTTCCAATTAAAATCGATAGTTTAAAACTAGACTGACAACATTTAACCGCATTAACTTTTCGGACTGTCCACCTGCTGGCTGTTATAAAACGAAACCGTTAAAATTGACAACCATTTCTACGTAGCTACGTGAAAATCTTTTAGATCACGTAATTTGAATTATACAACCTTTCATCTCTTATTTAACATAATATTAATAACCTGGAGTACATAAATAAATTATAAACATATTTAATGCTTGTTCTATGTGTAGATAGGATAATTCGGAAATATGTTTTAGCAAGAAGGATCAACAAAAATATCTAATAGATATTTATTGTGGTTGTGACTTACTGACTTGTAAATACAGGTTTTATGCGTATCCATACATGACAGTAAAATTCCATTTATGTCATCCCACATGACATCTCATTCTAAATTGCTTCCGATCACGGAAGGATTCAATAATTTCCTAATAATTTATTTAACTATGCAGGGGGTGAGCATTACAAGTGATCTGCTCAGACCTCCCGCATTTCGCGTTTACAATAATTTGACAATTTGTCACTTTAATATCATCCCTTATTACTTAATTTCGAGAAATAAGACATCACCTTGTGTGGCAGCGACCTCCTGCCATCGCACCTTCCTGTACCATGCGGAGCGCCGGACATACGTTTTGACGCCATTAAAGATACAGTTGAGATAAAAATAATCAGGGTTTGACCACAACAAAACTCTTTACGTTGACATTCTCTTTATACCCCAACAATACAATCTGAACCTTAGTGAATGATCATAAGACATCTTTTAGTGAATGAATCTGAAATAATTTGCAATAAAAACATTTTATCATCCTATACCCAAACAACTTTTTGTACTATCTGATCTACTTACTTGTGCGATTTTTTGCTTCGTATTGTTTCTGTGGAAGAATAATGGTGTTTGACTTTTTGTTTTAAATCTCTTTTGTGATGGAAGTGTAAATAAATTTAGCAAGAAAGGGCTCTCTTGGTGGCTTACCGGCGCTTATCTTGACGTGAGATGTTGATTGCGGAGATAAAAGGTGTTAAATTAACTTCTAAACATGTCCTTATAGTTAAGGTATCTAGTTTCTTTAGATATCTCATAGTGTGTTTGTCATAATAATAATGAGCTGTTAAATTTGATAAAATACTCATTTGAAATTAGCGATTTGTTATACTAGGTACCTATAGCAAATAAAAAATGTCGAAAACAATAAACTATGGCTGTATTAATAAGCGACGCAAACCCAATGCCTTATTGTAAACGCGAGCACATTTCGGAAGTAGTTTCTCCAAATATATTTCCTTTCCTTTCGATTTCAATCACGATAAAAATCCTACCGATATCATTAACGAAATCGAAACCTACCGTGCGTTGTGTCTGAATGTCCTATACGCACAATGCTGGCTCACAAAGGAGTCCAGACCGCAATATAAAAGCTTAATAAAAAGTAAAAACGAAGTAAAGGAAGTGCATACAGGGCGGAAATGCAAACTCTCATTGTGCGAACTTGCACGTGTTCCGGAACGTTTTGTACTGCAGCCGCGAATAAAGGCCCCATGAAAGCCTCATATTAAATTGAACCAAATTTTCAGAGCCTAATTTATGCAGCTTCAATCAGCAACATAATCTGGCTTTCAAGCGAATTAATTTGCGCGCTTACATTGTGAAGGCACGGGAATAATAAGGCTGTGGCAAATTCAACTTTAAATTATTAGGTACATTCCTATTAATTATTATATCAAATTCTACTTAATCGCATTAGTGTAGCATATTTTTGGATTCAAGCTAAACAGGTTAATAAAATTAATAAGTGCCTATACAACTTGAAATAAAGTAAAATATTATGAGCATTTTAAATGCATTATTGATGTGAAATGTTTATGACAGTGAACTACAGAACATTGTTTTGTTAATGTTTTGCTATCAATCTTACGAGCTTGGTGCCTACAACTCAAATAAGATAAAATATATAAAATGATTAATAATTATTTTCAACATTGAAAAAGTACTTATATGTGTAAGTGTAGTAGATAACAGTGTAATCCATCGTAAAAAATAGATATACATTAGTGCAAAAAAAGTATTATTCGTATAATTTAAGACTGACCAACGGTTTATCAATAGGGCTTGCCACAATGCTACCAAGTGAATAGACAACCTAACCACGAGACGATATATCATGTGCATCTTCCATTAAATTTTTTCTCCATACAATAAGAAGTACGAAACGCACTTTTTCTGCGTATTGAGGTTCGATAAATGAAATAAAATACGAAATTTACGCAAAAAATCTGTCGGGCACACAGCAGGGTATGTTTGTGGCTTTGTCGCGCCCACGATTTTACAAAAGGCAAATAAGGGAACACTACCTTGAACCGTACTGAAAAAATACCATCTAAATACCACACTATTGATGTTTAAAAGCCGTAGAAAACGCGCTTTGTTCGCGAAACCAGTGCGGTGGCGAAATTAGATTCGTATTATAAGATTCGGATAAACGAGCTTCGAAATACTCAAAGGGAATACTCACCGTTCAAATCGATAAACATTTTTCGACACACTCCATAATTCTTGTAGAAGACAGAAGTCATAAAATTAGTAATAGATATTGTTCTGAAAATTATAGGTACCTACCAACTATTTTATGGACTAGATAGTTCTATAAAATATGTATTTTTGTGGCCGCACAATTACTGCTTGGAAGAAATTTATGTTGAATTATTGTTTTATGTTTAAAATAATTCATGTTTTATTTACCATTCGTCATATCTTCGCATAACATATTTTATCAGACTATTGTTTCATGGACTAGTTTTTATACACATTAATTGACTTTTTATAGTAATAAAGTGAATTGATCATTATATAATATCAATATATTATTCACTGTATATAAATAATCTTCTTATTAGTTTATTTCTTATTTATCACAGAACACTTTTGAATACAATCAGCTATCGTTTTATTTTCATACATTTTAGAGTAACCTACCTTATAACTTACCAAACATCAGATACCCAAACTTTTGAAACAAAAAATTGATTTCGGCACTAAACTGTTCCCAGCAGCCTCTGTAGTGAGCTTCGCCGCACAATGCAAATATTCATACTCCAGTTACCATAAGTTCGTAACAAGTCTTACAAGCTTCATATTTACATTGCGGCGGGAATGCTTTTTTGGGCATTTTTTCAATACCACCATCTCTCGTGAAACGTAATCTGAGCTGATTCTATCTGGACACTTTTTGTTGTTGTGGTCAGAGACAGCTGTCCCATAACGCACGCCTTAGCCCGTATTTGCGATGTGGATCTGTAATCCGAAATGCTACTGACCGATATAATGTTGAGAATATTGTAGTGTATAGAGTGACATAAACCACGAGTTGGTTTCATTACATCCATTAAGCACTTATAAGTTAATTGAATGAGTTTATAGGCTCGTCAAGAGAGATATGCAACTACTTACATACCTAAATGGTTAGTAGCTATGGTATTTTTGGTACATTGAATATTAAAAGAAATCATGTTTATAGATTTTTTTTGTTTGATCGTCTTCTTACATAGCCACTAAAATTATTAAAATATTTATTTTTCATAAGATGTTAAAACTAAAATGTAGTCGGGACTTTGAAACAAACCAATTTATTACAAATAAAAATCGTAGCGTGAAACCATAAAACCGTTTATAGATTCCACGTAGTTGCAAAAAATGGGCGTAAATAATGCAGCTATGAATAAAATCTTAATCAGCGGTCAAAGATAAAGAACAAATACGTTGATTAAAAACAAACAGGTCAAAAATAGGGGCGTGATGATTAATTTTTTGGGCGATTCCGACGCACCCTTGAGTAATCGAATTCGCTGTTGCGTTTCGTCAAAATTAACACGAAAAGTCAATGCGTTTAGAGTCACCATTTATTTAGTATTTCTTAGGATATAAGTACCTTTGTCATTTTAGGTAGTAAAATAGAAAAGAAATTCACGGAAATAATTAACTTTTTAAATACGTGAAGTGGAAGGTTATTGTTGCTGTAAAATCATGAAATACTTGTAATGTTTGTCAAACTATCTCATTATTCGTAGCTATACCTATGAAATAAAGAAATTTAAATGGTTTTCTATAATTGGTTTTAGCAACCTAAAACTAGATGAATTTAACATTCAACAAATCAAGTCTTTAATTTTATCAAATCGTAGAGTAGGTATCATGGTTCACCTACAATTAGGCCTATGGTCAAGGTATTTAACGCTCATCCTCTATTATTAATATTTATGACAGAATTAAACGGTATTTTATATTTGTTTAACAGCTTGGGGTACAGGTGCCAACTTTGATACACCGCTATTTTTTATCATAAAAACACCGACGAAATTTGTTGCAAAATTTATGACTTTCAACCAATAAGTGGATCAAATTAACTTTTCATATAACACTTTTTACTGTGGTATTTTGGTAATCGCTATAACAGTTAGAAGGAAAATGAAATTATTAAAATAAATTGAGAATGCTATCAATTATGAAATTCAGTCAAATAATTTTATAAACAAATAAAATTCACGTAACGAAATACACTTTAATCTAAAACCATATTTATCTATTCATGAGAGATTTTCGTTAAAAGTATTGTAGTATTATAAAATATACGATTTTATTATTCATTTATTTACAGTATAAACTTTTATGGGTATTAAAAAGGACTACAAATGGAAAATAGGACATTCGGTGAAGTAAACTTTACGGTTATGACGATCTCGGCTATTGTTAAATCAACTTGAAGTGTATAATTATGGGTTGTTTATTTTTCAAAACGAGCTCAAACATACATCTGCTGTTATTATAGTCACCTTCTGAACTTTTAGGGTTTCAGGCCGCGAATCAAATCGTCAGATTTGATGAACCAGGCTGAGAAAGGATCATTCGCTCCACATGTTAACTGTCGCTTTATTTTTATGGTTTTAATCAAACCAACCGTGTGTTTACAAGATGTGGACGATTAATATAAATGT
The DNA here is from genome assembly GCA_907164665.1 of Colias nastes. Lineage (NCBI taxonomy): Eukaryota > Metazoa > Arthropoda > Insecta > Lepidoptera > Pieridae > Colias > Colias nastes. Next base: position 107,813 of record CAJQZM010041142.1, on the reverse strand, counting down.
TTACGGGCTTTAAACATCGCTGGCTAGAATCAAGATTATAGTTAAAATATGTGGGCAGTTTAAATTCACGAACGTTCACATATTACGGGGTTGTGCCTTGCTTAAGATCTCATTTCGCGATAATTATCGAAGACGTGAGAACTGCAAACCACCGCATAATATACCGAGTTACTTAATTGGAACCACATCATTGATTTGTTAATAGTCTCGTTAATTTTAATTCTGTCCATAAGCAATCTTATCAACACGCAGAATTCCATCTGATGTAATTTAAAACTGAAACCTATTATAAAATGTGCCATTAAAGCGGAGGAACGTTCTATTTAAATGTTTATTTTCATAGCTCGATAAGCGTTGAATTCCATTACACCGCCTTTTCACATCTCCAACGAAAATACATTCAGTATCTGGTTACTTTATAGAATAAATGTATATTGTATACCTATAGTTAAAACATTCCATGTAAATATTTTTTATGGTCGAACGTTTGCGTCTTAATTAAGATGTTTCTATGCGACGACGGCCGGTCGACAACTAGATCGTACCTTTTCACTAAAAGCGGCCCAACAGAACTTTTCACTTCCAATTTATTAAGTTCACAACGTGTCGGGCGATAAACTACGATATTATGCTAGATTTAATTGGGTGAGGTGAAACGCTCGAAACCAGAATGCTCAGCGATCTATCGTATATTTGCATTTCTATTGTTAATGAATCACGTTTGACATTAATGGGGTGTAAAAGAATTAATTCGTGAGATCTTTCTCAGATAAAACGAGATTTTGGTGATAAACGACAGTAACGAGTAGCTTCCGATTTGGATAACCCATTACTTTTATGTGTTGAAACAAGAGCAGGCAGTGGGAACGTTAAAACTGTTCATTTTTTTTCGTTTACAACTTCGGTAGGCAGATGACTTAACTAGCCTATTTCAACGTAAATCGTGGTTATAATTGCACCATTAGAACCTGTGAAAGTCATAAATCTAAAGCGGCAACGATACAAAATCATAATAATGGCTGCTGATCAGCGCTAACAAGCAGCACGTGATCATTAGAGCAATCACACACAAAGGTAACAAGTATCGGCCGGCAATCGGAATATCATCGGAACGATCAATATGGTTATCTCGACTAATGGGCTCACGATGACTTTCTATAAATTAATAACAACAAGCTTATAAGGTCTATGATTGGACCGGGTTAATGAGGAAGCATCTTAATCTTCGAGGCTAAATGTATGCGAGTAATTATTGAGTTCGGACCTTTATTGTTTCTTTTTTATTTATATGACTTCTGGATGATTATTGTATAAACCGGCCATAGTCATGTCTTATTAAGGTGAGTAGATTAGGCAATTAATATGCGATTAATGGGAAATCATTTTTAACACTAGAGCGCTCGCGCCTTAAATTTTCCTTGAGTGCACGCGTGGGTTACATATTATGTCACCCATTACGATGCACGTTTTTTTCATAAAAATCGTAGTTTAAAAAGTAAACGAAGTATTTATTTACGAATCAACTTTATTTTTAAGTGATGAGACAAAAAATATATCAACATTTTCTCATTTCACTTAAATTACCTATGAGCTAAACATAAACCTCTATGAAAAGTAACCAATTTTTGACTTATTGTGATCAATCAGTTGTTTTTACTTTGGAAACTACAAATTTGGTAAAAATAATCATCTAATTATAAAGTTTAAGAATAAGTTGTACTTATCCAATAAAATTTTCTTCACACATATGACATAATACAAATTGGTGATCTGGACAAATACGCCTATTTTACTTGCTACACTGTTTGCGAGTGCTGCGATCTCTCGCTCTGCTGCAAAAGTCACACCGCCCTTTTCCACCGCGTATAGGCAAATTTTATACTGGAGGATATTCAGACATGCACCAGAAGTCTGGCTTTTAATTTTATAGCTCTGGGTATGTTTCCTTTGGAATTCATCGCGTTATAAGGGCTTTCACAAGTTCAAACCCAGCCTCTTGCAAATATTTTCGGCGGATTGTCTTGACTTGGAGATTATTCAACTGGTAAATTACTAGACTACTAGATTCATAACCGGCTAACTGTGACAATGGCATTTTATCTTTGTCTTCGTCAGACACACCGTCACTTTCCAGTTCCGTGCCAGATGCATGAGGTAAATTGATTGGAGTAGGTAGAGGGTTCTTGTGGGCTATTATCTTCTTCTTCATCCTCTGATGACGCACTGCTTTCCGTCAATGCCTCCTCCAGTCACCTACTTATAGTCAAATCTTTCGATGCAGATGCCATATCAACCTAAAAAAATAAGTGTGTCCTAGCACTCTTATAAATTTGAGCATAAAAGAATATGAGTATTTTATTTTGATTTTAGTTACCTATCTATTAATAAATTCTTAAAATTATAAATTTATCACAAAATCAGTAAAAAATAAAAGTAATAATTAACTTACTTGAGGGTATACTTGATTTTCACTCGCAATTGTATGATTTCAAAAACTTCCTAGAACGCTCGCGCGGGAGACATGCGTCACCCATATACTTTAAAACATTCACAGAGTACACTTCGTTACACCAAGGAAGCTGGCGCGCTGCTAAAGTGTCCGGTGATTTGTAGTCGAGGAATACCTGAGACAGCAACACTCAAGCACGATTCTTTAAAAAATTATTTAGAAATATAATACACTGGGTGACCTATGTCCCCCGCGCGTGCGCTCTAGTGTTAAATTGATGTTATTGGTTAATCTTGAAGACTGAAGTAGGTAAGTCAGTGCAGCGTTCACACGGCCGCGGCATTCAGGAAGGTTCATTCTTATGCGATAAAAAATATTTGTCCCCACCAGGTCTGGCATATGAGACTGATCACGTACTTAGCTGTATAATAAAATTATCTGTTACATTCGCAAAAATATGTCGATAATCGAGCTCGAAGTAGTTTTAAATTTTTATTTTTATTTCAGCGAGCATTTTAACACAATTTTTAATTTAATAAAAAATTAACTGCAAGACGCCAGATGCCATGTAAAATGTTCCGTCAGGTGCATATTTTTCGACAAAAGTCAGCTGATTTGTTATAAATTAAAGTAGTCCAGTGTCAAGGCTTGTGCGGTGTGCCGCGCGCGTGTTCAAAAGTGTTCACACTCTAACACATCTGGAAGGAAGCCTTTGTAATGTTTATTTATAATGTAACTAACACAATGACCGACACTCGAAGTGCAAATTGTTATCTAGTGAAGGGCGCCGAGACATTGTTCACGCCTTGAAATTTCCGTGTAATTCTTCTTTTATCTTTTGTAACTATTGTGGTGCAAGCTTGACCATTTATTATTCATTATTGTCTCTTTATGGGGAGTAGCACTTGTAGAGGCGTTATATTTGTTCGGCAATATTGAATATAAAAATCTTGTGTCACAGAGAAACATCCCGTATGTTAAGAAGCGGAACGGTCAAAATGAGTACTCTATAATCCCGCAATAACATTAAACTGAGAACAAATCATGAATGAGGAGGCATTGTCGTATGACAAATACATTGTAAAGCACTTGAAGAATAATTTACTCCATTGACAGCAATTCACCTCCTAAAACTAATATTTTGCTTTTGATTCTGGGTCTGAATTTAAGGAGATTCATTAATATATATTATAGTAGATATTATAATTGCCTGTATGTTATTCCCTGTTTTATTTATAACTATTATAACTATTATGCTGTATTTATTGCTCATCCATATTTCCTTTGTTCACCTATTCCTGTCCCTCCAATTTATTATTTATAAAAATAGCAACCTTGATTAAAGCCACGCACAAAGCTATCAATTTGTAATGAAAACAGCGATCCGACGCGTGAAGAATGGTCCGACGTTTTACAATTTCAAATGAACATCGCAATTGAGGGTTTCAATCACAAATTCCCAATATAATATGTGAGTAGTATTGTAGTATTGTGGATGTACAATTGCGTGGCCATTCGAAGCAAATTCTGGCCTATAAATGTTTAATCATCCTGTAAATGATGTGTTGTCGCAAACTTAACAATGAAAATATATTTGCTTCTAGTAAATATACTGGGCAACAAATTCCCGCAACCATAGTTTAAAGCGAAATTTATATCAACCAGATATAATAAAATGTAAAGAGTTATCAGAACAAATTTCTAAGTATTACTTCCTTGGACGACGAGACTCGTGTATATTATCTAGTTCAAATATTTACCAAGCGTGGGCGTATCGATATAATCATAATCAATACACCTCAGCACCTAAAGTGCTTATGTTACGGCTATCTTCATGACAAATTGTACAATTTATTTCCACATAAGAGAGGTAAAAATAGCAGTAGAGCTACGTGATTTTTCTTGTGTGGTAACACTTATCACGATTTACTGTGGTCAATGAAATATGATCAATGGTGATTTACTACTTTAAGAGTTAATGCTTTAATGAAAATACTTTTTATTCTTTTCTCCTGTATAGAATTCATTCCAACAAAGTATAGCATTGAATCATGATCTGTAGTTCAAAATCACTTCAAATACACATTTATACAATGTACCTATTTTTATACAATTATATATCTTATTTTGTATTTGTCTTCCGTATAAGGTTTTATTTGTCTCAGTCTCTTTGAAGACGCACAGACAAAACCTTCTTTTCGTTACAATTTGCCTGCGGCCGGCAAAGAATAAAAGATATTATCTAATGCAATGTTTATGCACTTGTAAAATCAACGACGCAGTACTATTACACCCTGGAGAATTGTACACATCCATACAATACGTGACGAGTACAATGGAGATTCTAAAAACGTTGACAGCAAACAGTTTCTAAAATTACATTCGCTGCATTGTTGATAAAAATAGCTAGAGGACATTGAATTGCTAAGGTTAAATAATTTCGCTTAACTTACTCGTTACTATAATTATTATTTAATCGTGGGCCCTTATTTAATTTTAGACTACATTGCAAGCTGCATAGAGTTCAAAATGACGTCTAGCTTCAAGGACATTGCGTCGTTCTCGCGTAATAATCTTGAATTAATCTCAATTTGTAAGCCGCGTCTTGTCACGGTGTTTGTATTATGAAATGGAGCAAGTCTGTATCATTCATTAGAGTCGGACACTTCTATACAGTTAATTGTTTGAACTTGCTCGGACTGCCGTTTAACATCGTCTCGGCTAATCAAGGCACACTTAACAACATCCGCTCTGTAAGTGGTAGGCCGATGACTCGACGCATTCGATGATGCAATTGTCTTCACGAATCGCGACAATTGATGCGACTTCCGATTAGGTGTCAAGGGTAGTGTAGATGTCAATGGGTTTGAACTAGGAGATGTAGTCATCTTGAGGCGTTCAGTTGGCCGATTTTCGACTCGATGCAGTGCAGTGAATTTCAAGCTAAAACTTTGAATGAAACGTTTTTAGCAGTATAGTGTTGTGTGTAAAATCGTAAGCACGATATGTATTGGAAAAGCTTTATTGAGCAGTATTCTTTATTTTTCTTATTACATGTACATTTAAAATAAAAAAAATGTGGTACAAATAGCATTGCATTTGTATATACTTTTGTGGTAAAAATCAAAGAAAGTATAAAATAATTCTAAGAATAGATTAGGTAGATAAAACATTAAATGATCATATATGCAAAAAATGTTTCAAATACGTGTACTTGAATATTTTTATTAATGTATGTTAGAGCATGCTAATTTTAACAATTAATTATTTTTAGTTAACAATCTTTATATTATTATTTGATCCCGTTTATTACATTTAACTTATTAAACCGTGTAACAAACAAACTTCGTACACAATCCCCCAACATCCCTAACATTTATTCAGAATATCGACATCGATATCGACACAGCCCCTCACTACGTAACAGACAGGTCCGGCAGGTCGCGGAATCAATTAAACCGCCCGCCATTACAATTCATTCACGATTACTGTTATTCAGTGATGCGCCAGTGACACACGCATCTTACGTGACTCGTTTGTATGACGTTTACCAAAAAGCACTTTTTCTCTTTTATGTCAATAACCCCATTACGCTGGGAGCCTTTGATTAAACCACCCATTGCGTACAGTATGCTGGTGGTTAATGTAGAGAAATGAAAATTCATGTAGGATCGCATTTCCAATGTGAGAATTTTTAAATGTAAATATTTATACGGGTTTTTGCTATGAAGGAAGAGTTATTCTTTACCAAGAAATTCTAGGTAACGTCAACAACAAAACTGTAGTCTATTGTTAAAAAGACTAGGTACCTACTAAAAATATTTTCTATTCACTTTCGTGGTCGATCATCGATCTTATAATTGAGTTTTATATTAATCCAGCCCAGTATCTATAAATATAGCAAATCTTATAGAAATTCAGCAAGCGATTTTATTAATTTGTACACATTCATGCGTTTACACATCCATCCATTTAAAAAATAATAGAATAGAGCCTAAGAGCTAATGTATTGAGTAAAGTAATGAAAACAGTATTTCAGTACCTACCTACATATATAAACTACGATCAACTTATATGTTTAGATAACAATATAGATAATATTATGTCATCTCTATTATAATACATACTGAACTTTTTAACATTAAGTTTCAATGGGAATAAATACTCCAAAAGAGATTTCATGTCGTCATTATAAAAAATAAATTGCTGATTTTCTATAATGATTGCCAATTATAGTCCCAATCTTGATCTATCGAATGTCAATTTCAAGGATCATCTATTCATTATAAAACAATATTTCATCGCTAAGTATTTTTCGCCGAAAGCTTAATAATATGAATTTTCAATACTTACTTTGCTGACCTATTTATTACAAAACACATTATCAGGGCTTTATATCTGCTAAATAACAGTTTTTTCTTCAGTCTAAAAAAGCATTTGGATTCTTCCTATAAAATTACCTGCTTTTGTGAAGTAGTATAACATCAAAGTTTTGTTAAGAGACAGTTACAATTTTGGCCGTTATAATTGTATAGAATTTCTTTGTGAAGCGCAATTCTTAAGGAGGAATAAGAAAAGCTATAGAGTAGACTTTAATTTTATATTTTGAAAATTTGAAACATAATATTTGAACATGAGGCGTAAACTATCTTAAGTAAAACATATTTTCGTATTAACAATTTAACAACGTATTTTACAAATATTTTACAAGAAATACAAAAATAGTTAATTCTTCATGGTCACTTTGAACAACATATTAACAAAATAACAACACATCTTTGAAGTTGATTTAATACCAACCCGCGATAAGCAGAAATACCACGATCGTCACATAAAATACAAACGCAGCTCCACGTATTTTTTAATCAAGACATACCTGACTCGACCTCTGCGCGGTACGCTGAGAAAATCTTCGTGAACATAATCTATAATCCATCGGCAACACGTGCACAGCCATTATTGATTTTGCCGTTTTTTCGACAAAATTGCATGCCTGTCCCGGCTGACGTTGAAAAAATATCCACCAGGGTGCGTGTGAATGGGCCTTATTATAAGTTTGCGCAATGACAGGACAGTTTTTGTGGACTCGGTCGCGTGGCACCGGCAGAGGTATGCGCCGGCTCCCATGCCCTGTTGAATGAAGTTGATTATTTTAAGATACTTAACTTCCATATATAGAGACATACGCTGCAACTATATAACTATATGTACGACCGATAATTTTCATCAATATGAATGAGCCTTAAATTTTTCATTGACGTTTACATAAATTTGCTCTTTCAGTACTTTAACTTGATTGATGCTATAATATTGTTTTAAGGCAGACGTACGATTTACTTAAGTGGAAATAAGGAAAGTAAATTCGATTGTGCAAATTCTGTAATTCCGCAAGTAAACAACAACGTATAATAAGGGGTCAAATACTAAATTAGTTGATTAAATAAGTTATATACCTATACGAAAATACATAGATAAAACTTAATATATCAAAAAAATAATATAGACTTAGGTATCCAATAAGAAGTATCGTAACACAGGGCTCAATAATTATTTTATCACAATAAATCTATGGTGTCCCTGGGTCGATCCTCGTCTATAGATACAAAAGCCAGTAGCTGAAATACGTTAATATACAAACATCGTCTATTTAGACGGATGTCAACACTGACCTGACTTTTACCCTCCGCCATGGAACCCCGGAAAAAGCAGTTAGAGTTTCATGTGACGAAAGCAACCCTTTTCTAAGAAAGCAAATATTAATATACTAAACACGGTAGTTTTTACTCGTAGAGTCGATTTACAATTAGTGAAAGTCAACTGACGTTTTGTGACCCTATACGTAATTGTAGTAATTTATTGTCGCTACGAAAAAAAGTATAGCAATCCGTAGTTTTTTTTTCTATTCCACGTAGTTTTAATGTAGTTTCTATAAAACAAACCATAAATACATCGCTTCTATTGCCTCTAATTAGGCTAGTAATCACAAAAATGAAACAGACCAGGTACAATTAATATGTTAATGAAAGTCCATATAAATGTCCTTCCAATTAGGGAAACCCTATTTAGAGGTCATTTATGACATGTGCCACAGATAAGCAAGATAAGTTCGGATGATCCTACAGATAACATTCGGCTTTTCTAAAAGGAGACGCAAAAGATAACGAGCGGATATTAAGAAATTGACATGTCAAAATATTTATAGGCCAGTGAATACATCATGTCATTGATGGATAATTAATTGTGTGAATCAGTATCGGTGAAGGTTGAAGGCCTGGCTATTGAGAAAGTATAATCATAGTTGTATATTGAAACTTTTATTAAAACAAGCAGCAAAGACAACCATGATGAAACATGTAAATTAAAAATGTAATCATCTCATGCATTTGTTGCAATAATTTTGTAGAAAAAATATACCTACCATGAATAACAATTAACACAATAAGGTTAGTTTGCAAATTACTTTATTTTTAATGAAACGAAAAAGGCAACAAATGGATAAGCGTAATTAATTATATTGTATCTTCATCACTAGATATTAAAAAAAAAATTGGTGCTTTAAGAAAAATATAAGTGTAAAAACTTTCTCATGAATAACAATATTGTAGAAGGTAATATACGTATACGTTTTTGTAACTTAAATTAACAGGTATAATAGCAAAATGTCTACATCATACAACTTCATTCGCAGTCGGAGAGGTTATAATCACCACATCAGTTAACGTATACACCTTTATTATTGAAAAATACGAGAACAATAAAAATATTAATTTGATGGAAAAACCACCAACGCCCAGAGCTACAAGATTGATGGCATAATAAAATCACCTTTTTATATCAACATTATTACTTCATAATCTTAAATTTAACTTTTATCTTAGAAACGTTGTATAGAGATAAAGTATCTATGAAGACACGATGGTGTTGATTAGTTGATGGTCATCTTATCGTGGACAAGTTCTTTGTGTATTTTATAATTCTGGTTTTCTCATTAAAGAATCAGAACAGAGGTTAATTTTACTGAAAGTATTGTGTATTGAGTTTATTAAATTAACCTTTTCGTATTTATTGCCAACATGTATTGGTAATGATGTGGTTTATAGACTGATTAATTACTTTTTTATTAAGCTGGTAAATTTTATTGATAAATGTTATTATTATACTTTCCTATATTCTCTTCAAAAGCCTTTTTTGTCTCTTAAAATATAGTTTTATGACCATGACAATGAAAGCTCTCTTTTTAAGGCTGCACACAAATAATAGTCCAATTATTACTTTCTATACATGAAACATATCATATTTTGTAGTATTTTGGTCTAGCCTTAGATAATGTGGATCTAAAGAAGATAGACATAACCGTCACAAATATTGTCCTGTAATGGTCCTGTACTTACTTCCTGCCATAAGCAGCAGGAGATAGCTATTGCATAGTGGATTCAAAACTGTCGAATGAGATAAGAATTAATTTCATGTAAACGGATGCACATAGCAAACTAACGATAATCATTGTTATACAAGTTGCGTACAGCATCCGCCTCTTGATAAATATTGAATGGAGCTGCGTGAGACTATCTGATTGAAACTAGCCTGGATCTAGGTGACGCACAAGTTTTTACCGACGCCAGTCCATACCGTATGTCTGCCTCGTATGTCATTTTTATGACGTAATATTACATTCATGATAACGTTGTATGTAGAAGGAGGAAGGTATAGACTCTCCATTATGTATGGCGGAGAATCAAACTTTTTTTTGTGTAATGAATAAATTTGGTGAAAATAACGCGGAAATTAAAACTAATAGGAATATTTTATTGTAAGAAGTTTTAATAATAATTTAATTTTTTACTTAAGTAAATATAATATTGTCTATTAGAACTTAAAAAATTTTTTTCATAAGTATAAAATTATTTTTTTACCATTCAATAAGTCTTGTATATAAAACTACCTAATTATTTAAAACATCTAGATAAGTATGAATATCAATTATTATTCCTTAATATTTATTATGTAACATATTACCTATATCGAATATCTATACTCGCGAAATGAACATGCAACAAAAACAATATTAATCAGAGAAACAAGGCACGTCTTTACATTCATAAGGTGTATTCTGCACATATCCCAAAGCAATGCCATTCAGATATTTTCCAGAGCATCCCAGGCTCTGAACTGATTTTTTGCTCACGAAGTTATCTGTTCCTGGTTGACGAGTAAAGGCACGCAATTATTTCATACCGCGCCATCATAAAATGTAAATCTCTATTATATTACTCTCACATAACGATTACAATAATTCAACCATTGATGCATTTTTTGATTCAACCGACCGGTATGAATGAAAATTCCTTAGCACGTGTACACCGGTATCATTGTATGTAAAAAGTGCATTGTATCCCAAAATAACGGATTGGCTTCCATTAATCACTGAAGTCCTGTTATAATTTTATTATACAATCTACTTACGCGGCCATCAATATTTATTGATACGGCCGTTTCGAACGGTGATAAGCGCAGGCCACATGTCAACGCATAGTACCACGTAGCATTGGTACAACCGTATACTATATAAAAGTTTTTCATGAGCCGTTTTCCAGATGTATTCAACAATAAACCTGTACTGAAAGTAATAAAAATATATGTGTTACTCACAAAAGAAGTTTTCCTTAATTCAATGAGCAATAAATTTGTTTCTTTTTCGTGATAGGAGGTTAAAATGTATAAATTTTAAGATTACCTACTTATGTGCAGCTTCAACGGTATTAAGCATAAGAGCATAAATATCAGATAACAGAAAATACTGAGATATTCAAATACCTATAGCGCTGATGCAAGCGTGAACTTGAGTAAATAGCTACCAATAAAAAAATTGAAGCATTAAAATTTAAAGCATACAATAATGTAAACATACTTACATTATTTTCAATTGAACAAAATACAACAAAACAAACAAGGCTTTGTAAAAAGAAAGCTGCTCTTAATCCCATTACGCGTAAATGACAATACGTCTTAATAATTTTGCTTTCATTCAGCTTTTACTTTCAAAGGTAACATGTAGATGGGATCACTAACGCTAAATTTAACCTGAGACGAGACGTCGGCCGCTTTGCTCGTCCAGGCTCGTGACTTCAAGGAACCGATACCCCATTGTTATGCCTGTTACGAAGGATACAGTTACACTTCTTTTACACTCTTTCATGCACGTTACTAATGTTCCCTTTGTATGCCTTTTTGGAGTTCAAGTGCCCGTGCGAAATTACATGCATAAGTCAAACTGTAACATTCTTAACACACAAGATGCCTTCATATTTCAGTGTAAAGAGCATGAAAAGATTCCTTTAAATACCAGTGAACATAATGAAAACAGAAGGTTTATGCAAGAAAACCTAAAAGTAATTGACCTTTTAATCATTATAATAAAATCATCTTTTCATCAGATTGATAGGTTACAAAAACTTTAAATACAGATAAGACAGTAGAGGATAATACGTAATGTTAAAAATCCATCTAAAACAGTGATCATATATCTTAATCATACCTACTTTTGTTAGAGTAGTAAAAAAAACTGAAAATACTTCACTGTTCCTACAGCAAATCTAGATAATATCTGAAACTAGGTCTTACAATCGAGACATAAACATTAAACAACGTTTTGGCGTATGAAGTACCGACGTCACCATGATTTTTATGAGCTCATTTGATTTTATAATTAAAGCATCTCCATAACATTCAATTACCATATTCCGTATGTAAAAATACTGTTACAAAGTGCCCATATTTTTACCGTAATAAATTACCTATTAATTGGTCAGAGTAATTAATTTAACGATTTCGTAAATCTATGAGGAACGTTTCTTAAATATACAAAATTATCTCGTTCGTGAGAGCCAAATTAAATATTTAAATATGAAAACATATTTAAGTAGCAATAAAGAATGATGTACACGACGCTTCTATTTTTATGATTAATGTGTTATGAATTTCATCATTTATTATCTATACAAAATAAATAAAGAGATGTTTTCATTTAATACATTAAATCATGATAATGCACACTTTAACTGCCTATAAAGCCTTACTTAGATATTCTCAATGATATAATTCAGTTACGGAAAAGCAGTCAACTGTCCAAATGTACAATACGAAGTCTTAAGGCCACCCATTACATAGCTCTACCCGGTGGTCCAATCTTCAAGATGATTAAATTAGGATACAAACAAATATAACATGCAAAATGATATACAATGAGCGGAGTCCCATTTCGCATAATGAAGCAATCAAATAGTACCCATTGTAACTAAACTGGTATCGTGGATTGGTAGGGGAAGCAAACAAGGCGATATTTATAGGGAGCAGACCAATAGAGTTTAGAGTTCCAGGCCAAATTTTGTTTGACCGTTTGCGGATACTGACTTCGACTCTGATTGAATTGAGCTGGTGACGTCGATTTTGCATACTCCGGTTGGTCCTATGTATAAAAACTTGTTGCATTTTAAAACGCCGGTGAAAGCAAACATTTGACGTTTCGGGGGAAATTGAGCGGATGGGTGTTTTGTTGGATTATTTCGATGTATGTCGAATTGACATGCATCGATGCGCTGACACAGTGAGATGTAACATGAAATGCCACCTACGGGGTACTCTAAATGTAAACTTATTGTACGCATATATCTTTAGACATTTTTTTGCTATTTAATGGAAGTAACGTATCGCTAGGACGGCATTTGTACTACGGCATGTCACCAGCGTACATTGCTTTAATTTTATTGTCGATATCTGCAAACTTTAGAGAACTGAGAGTGTAAGAAGTAAAATGAAACGGCTCGAGCAACATTTATAACGAAATAGCAATCATTCAACATTTCTTTTTATTTGATCCGGTTAATCTTCAAATGGGCTGGCCGGAAATCAATTGCCTAAATCCTGGCGAAAACGGAAACAAGAAATGATTAAGATGTTGATTATTATTGAATAACTTTAAATAATAATAAATAAAATATAACGTTAACTCCAAAATACTAATTAAAAGATTGATAGGGAAACGTATTGAAAAACAGATAATCTGAAAGCACATACCTACATTGTTAGCGACAAAATTCCAGTGATGATTTAAACAAGCTACAATATTGATTTACTTCGATCTCACGGGCGATATATTTTAATATCACAGTCCAGCCGTCCATTTATTGATATTATATTCAGAGACATTGTCGTTATGGCGCCTTTGTCCGTACAAAAAGTTATAAGTTAGACGTCCGTCCATTGTAGCGTGGCGTAAAAGGCAAAACTACAAAGCGAGCATTTTATACCGATCATAACCTGACGTGTGGTCAAAAAGTGTCGAAGCATTGAAGATTTATGCCACGTTTCAGAACGGTGGCTCATATTTTTATATCACTCTCTATGGTGTGTAAAATATTCTCATTAGGGAAAGATACAAGAAACAATCTTCATTCCTCTGTAGGATTTATTGGAGCGACAATTCTATAGCCTAAACCGTTAGAAAAAATAACCTCAAATTAGAACTAAGATTATCCTCTAGAATTGGAGACAGTTTTTGATTGCACTACCGTTCACACGAATATACTGTACAAAACAAAATTATTGTTACATACTTAAAATACCCGTGTTTTATGAATGACCAGAGGGTGCTTTGTCTTTTTATTAGCAACAGTATTGTCAACAATTTGTCCGCCTAGACTGAATGGAATCTATCTGTTCACGTCAGAGTTGCGCATTACGTCCCTTTGACGGACCCGCCCCGGGACAATCTTTGCGGCTTCTTTACCTATTATTGTCACCGCAACAACACTAATTTTATTTATTAGTTACCTTTATTATACATCGCATTGCGTGATAGTAAATTTTTGACAGTATAGGCGGATGCTTGTAAAAATATATGGTGTGTAAAATAAACCATTAAGATTGAATGTTGCGTAAAATTGTTCATAAAAAATTAATTGGTGTACGGATTTATAATTTTCGATCGAAAAAATATAATTTGGCTCTATCTTCCTATAATGGTTTGTATTTTGATTTTATATTTGTATAAAAAACACAATATAGTTATATATAAAACAGTATATTTATGAAGCTTAATAATTCAGAAAGTGATTGTTATTCAAAAATAATAAATATTATCTAATATCTCGTACCGAGGATTGTATCGTACATTTCTTTAACAATGTGTTTGTTATCTTACATACATATTCACCCCGGGCACAAGGCATCACACCTTGCACTGGGTCAATAAGGTGATAATGTACCCTATTACATCTAATACTGTATGGGTATGACTGGCGACTTAAACACCCCTTAGATTGTGAGACACACGGACACAGAAAATACCGAGCTGTTTAATTCTAAATTTATATTGGTAAGGACACAGTCTACGTACATTACCTATATAAATGATTATAGCTTACGGCTTGACTAATTTGGCTGTTTTTGTTTTCAAATGTTTTCGGATAAAAATATATTTTGAAAAAAAAAATTAAAATACATAAACAGTTTGCTTTATGAAATAATTTGTTCTAGCAGTTTTCAAGTGAATCGTATGGACGTATACCAAAAGCTCCCAGAAGTCTCGTTTTCCCTCCAACTCTCTCGTATTACCACACAACAGGTATTTAATTTTTTAATACTTATTTCCTTTCTTTATCATTGTTATTTACCAAATTAGTTCAATCACAATCACACCTATGTGTGAATGTGCACACATTCAAACACGAGCGCGTTCGCTATTCTAATCGTCCCTGTGTATCTTCTAACATCTGCTCAACCCGTGCAACGTAATCAAAATAAAAATATTATTTTAGTAGATTTATTCGATAGTGGCCGGCAGATGTATCGGCGCGCGCTCCACTCTCTCTATTTTTCTTGATCCTTCATTGTATTTGGGCAAGGGTTTAGGGTCAATAGCTACACTGCTTCCGTTCGAAATTCCCTTTATTCCTTGTTTTGTCTGCAAACATATTAAGTGTCCGTCAGTCAGAAAAAGGATTCGCGATCTTAGAATTGCTTTCACTGTAACGAGACTAGACACTAATCTGATAGAAGTCCACTTTCAAGAAATAAATTGATTTTATACTTCAAGCTAATTTATATCGGTCTATCCGATTTGCGCTTGATCTATTTGAAATTAATATTTCCATATCTATGCATTCCTGTTTCGCAATTAATTTCTGACAGTTTATTTAGGTATAACCTGTATCGTGCAAACATGCGGAATATTGAAATGCATTTAAATTATTTTAAATTTATTCACAAATAACGCTAATCAAATTATTCAAATCAATTGAAGAGGAATTAATCAGTAATTATCAATTAAGCTGATCGTAAATTTTTAGAACCGGATTTAAATAATTAAAATTGCATAATAAACTTTACATAAATAACGTAAAGTTTATTATGCAATTTTAATTATTAAATCAAAAGTTCTTTTTGTTTATTAAGTTACCTTCGCATTTTTATTTAAGGTGCATATTAATTTGTTCAAATTGTTATAGAGTACATTATAAAACTAACTAAACTTACATAATTAAACTGGTTAAACCATCGATAGATATATAAATTTATGTAAAGTGCTTCTACTTTACGTCAGCTTTTTACTAAATGTTTGACCTAAGTCCCACCTACTTACAGAATAGTCCAGTATCTTTAATTTCTTTATATTATATATTTGATGTATAAAATATATAAGAAACACGTTACATTAAAAACTCACCAGAGATTGATTTATTACATTGTGAATTGATTCAATGTAATAATAGCCTATAATACAAATAGCTGAGAAAAAGACGATAAAACGGCCACTTTACTTATCTTATCTACAGAAAAGCCCTATAACGAGTATTAGTTTCTGAGTAATAGCATCCAAAGAACGATTTATTTTAGCGGTTAAATTATTTTAGACTTAAGTGCAATCATTACGCAATGTACCGGTCTCATTAATCTACATTACAAGCATTTAAATGTAAGTGTAAGTATGCACTAGCCACTAGCCACTAGGAGCCCGTTCCGGCGGCCGTCTCGGTTCGGATTAACACTATTTACCTCGAGTTTCACGCGCCCTACCTCCACTTGTCTTGTTAATGTATAAATTAATTTAAATCGACCTTTGGAGCATGAAATTCCCAATCCATTATCCGAGAGGACAGCTTAATGCGTACACCACTCGTATAAACCGAGCTGAAAACAAGGCATTCTCTCAATATCGTCCTCAGGTGGCGAATTCCTAAAATGGAAAAATCCTCGCGATTCATTAAAACTCCGTGACGATGGTATTTTTCATTTTAATTCCCTCTTAATTAAACTTCAGCGAGCAATGCTGAGACACGCCATCTTATCGGGCTGGGTGTAAGAACTAATTAATTGATAATAAATGTCCTTTTTTGTGCAGCTAATAGGCTGTCTCGGTGTGAACGCGGTATAATCTGTGGTCAATTTTTAAGTGTCAGACGTTTTCGATAAGTGCGATTGCACCCTATTAGCTACCTGGATTCTCAATCAGTTTATTCATAAAATGACTTGGATTATAATTTTTTCAACGACCAATCGGGAAATAATTAATTACTTATCTCTATCGATAAAATTCAGCGATTTGGTAATGTCAATCTACTAATGACTTAATTAAAAACACTTTATTAATAATTATTAATGTACGCCTGTTAATTGGATTCATAGTTAAGGTGGAAGGAATTCTGATAAAAGTCGTTTGTATCATGAGAACTTAATTCATACTATTTCGTTAAATATTAATACCTTTTGTAGACATATAACATTATTATAAAATTTTATGAGCTTCGGGTATATCGCTGGAAGTTTACCCGGTAATAAATATAATATTTACAAGTTATTGAATTTCATAAGCGATCTGGAATTCAATAAGCGCAGACAGCTAAGGTCCATTAAAATATTGCCATATAACCGCGTTAAATATCACAAAAGGACGATCATATTTTCAAAATAATAACGTCAATAATTGGCACGCAAGAATCATTGGGATCGTTCGTCTCATTATTCGTACAACGATGTTACCACCAACCGCGGCAAATTAATCGTTTAACTATATCATAAGTTTATAACCACCGTGTCAATTATGCTGCAAAAATACTACTGTCTATTACTTATGACACGAGCACTAAGACTTTTTTAATCTGCTTTTATGTACTTTTATGGCATCAGCTAAGTTGATAGTGTAGAATATCTATCATCATGGTGAATGACAATAGTGATTTTTGATAAAAATCCCATCACGTAGGGATAGATTTCAATAGCGCACCGATTTCAAAGAACCCCGTAGTACAATGGTGTTGAAATACTTCAATTCTATCGCTGGATCGCGCGCGGATTTTAGTAAAAATTTCAACATCTACGTATTTTTCACAAAGGATATTTTTTTGGAATATAAATCATGAGAATATAAATTGTTGTTTACGCTCTGAATTCTCTTGTGGTCAAAGTATCCAAACACGTGGACGTTAATCGCTTCCCGATTATGATCTTCAATCAGATAGCAACGATTCTAAATAGGTTTCAAAAGAATAACCATTTATATTCTGATATTTTGCCAATAAAACTTTAATTCTATAGAAACTGAAAATGTTTTCACTTATACGACATGCATGTGACATTTTTATGTTATTTGGTATACTTAATTAATATTTTTTTTGCTAGTAACAAATTGCTATTAACCACAGAAAATTGTACACGTGTAATATAAAAAAAATATATTTGTATATTAGAGAGTTTATTACGTTCCATTCCTTGAACCAAATATGTAGGGGTTGAATTCAAACACAACACGTTTATTTGCATACGGTAAAGTGTAACGTGCTTTTACTATGGATGAGTGCCGATTGTACAGTGACAATGATACCAGAATATTATACACAATATTATTAGGATTTTCTATCAATAACGTACCTATGGCATTATTGTTATTTAAAAAAAAACCTTTCTTGAAGTAACTTTTAATTTTAATCTTGCCACACGAAAAACTTTCAGCATCGATAGTTGAGATACGTAGATCTTTTTTTCTTCAGTTCCTATGAACTGTATTATATTCTATAATATAAGTACAAGGAACTGTCAATATATTTTTATTATTATTTAAGGATTCAGATTCTCAGTACAATTTAAAAGTTTGATATAAAAGTGAAAAAAATTCAATGACAAATGATTTTATTTTGTAGTATGTGATACATTAATATAAAGTACAGAAATCATAGCGTACACAAAAATTGTTGTTACCCGAGTAATTACAAGCATAACTATACTTATGCCTGAAATTCCCTCAAATAAGGGGTGCGTCACACCTGTCCTGCGCCCTCGCGACACGCGTCGACAACGCACGTTGCACAAGCTCAGCGACCAGTATAACTTGACCTCTAGACTCCAAGCAATATACCAAAATTGTATGAACATCAAAGACCATTTTATACTAGACATTTAATTGTTAGGGTGCCTGGTGTCCATTGAGCAAGTTCCAAATCTAACATGTATAGCAATGTGCATTATAGAGTGTGGTGACTGATTTTCATTGTTCCGATATGCGCGGGGTGCTTTTTAATTCATCTAATTTGAATACTGGATTTTTTGAGAGCACAGTTTAACGGGCTTTTGGACCGGATCGTTTTTAATTTAAAGCTGATTTGAAATCTGTACTTAATCTTGAGCAGAGGTCAAAATATCTGTAATTTTAACTGCAACATGTTATATTATGCAGTAAATATGTACGCGATAAATAATTGTAATATAAATATAAAATAAACACTTAATAACAAGCTTAAATAAGCTTTACCTATATGTAATCGACATCTTTAGAATAGATTTGGACACACTTTAAACGGACAGACCTAATTCAAAACAGAGTAGACACAAATCGATACTACTTACAATTATGTAAGTAGTATCGATGTGTGTTAAGTAGTAACCAAATAAGTTAGAATAAATTTCATTCCAACTACACACACAATAACTCTAACAATCCTGATTGTAGATTCAAATTTAAAAGTATTTATTTATTATTATTTAAACTAACCACTGGCCCTTACAAATATTATTATTATCCCTCCAAAAGCCCTCACAAAACCTACACCTGTCTGCCACGTGACTAACCTCCCTCCGATTTGGCAACAATACTAGTTTAATTGTATTAAAGGGTGAATTTTGATCAGAGCTAATAATATTAGGTGCTAGTAATATTATTAATAATTTAATCTGGTAATTCTTATTGGACTCGTTTTCTCATTACATTTTTCGTCAAATGCTTTCACGAGCTTTTCGTTTATAAGCGTAATGTAAATAAAAAAGTTTGCGTCATTCCTAATTGATACATAATACAGATGTATGGTAGTATAAGCATTATAAAATCTTACATTTAAATTTACCTCAAACAGAAAAATTTTGCATGTTCTCAAATAACGATCTTTCAATGCTTTCACTGTATTACATACCACAGCTTCATTTAAATCTAAACGACAAATGCTGTAATGCATCCTTTAACATTTCGGCAGGAAATTGCAAAACAAAAACCATATACCAAATGTAGGTCTTGAAGAATAAAGGCCTTTCTATCCGCTCATTAAGCCGCTATGTACATAAATCTCATATATCTGTGACTTACCGACTTAACAAAAAGCTGTTTATGCATCCGTTCCTGATCTCTACACCGGAACACTTGGGGCGAAAGATCATGCCGCATAGTCTGTGAATGTCAAACGAATTGTATTAATTACCAACAAGAAATAACTATGCAATTTAAATTGTAGAGTGTAATTAAAGCGCCCTTTAAGCTTTATTATTTACTTATCCGAAACAATCCTCGACTATTATTGTATTCGCTGTAAACGTACCTACTAATAATATGTGGCTTATGCTGCAAGTTCAAATAATTCGCAGATTTTTTTAAGAGGCTCATAATAATCCTTATTGGAGAATATTCTATTTATTCAAATACATACTCTTTAATAATTAGAGAAACGTAAACACAAAAAGCTATCTTTCATTCCGTACATTGGTTTCTAAGAAAATAAAAAGCTAATAATAAATGTTAAAATGTTGTTTTATGTTATTTTAAATCTTACCGTTCTAATTACGTTTTAAATCAATGATTCCAATATCTATAAATATTAAATTAATCGGTCTTTATTAGACATAAAGTAGTATCATATAATTGTAAGTAGGTGTGAATTTTAATTTAAAATTTTATTACTAAGCCTCATTTAAATATAAAAGCAATAAATAATTGGCTATAATTCTACGTTGACAGTCATTTAATAGCTCAAACATTTGTTCGACTCCACAATTTGACAATCTTATAAGATTTTCGATCGATCTTATTGAAAGCAATCTTCGAATTTCTAAAGTAAATATTAGACGTTAAGCTTTCAACAAAATTTAATGCCATGCCTTTTTATTGCATCTTTCTCTGAAATGAATATGTGATATGGTGTATTAAAAACTTATCTCTTAATCATGACGTGTAACATTCGCATTCGAAATGTACTCGCATTTTCTCAGGACTTATTACATCTCAGTAGATATTATAGGATCGTATTGGCCGTGGGAAGTCGCCTTGCTGCATTGCCAACTCATTGTTTTTCATGATTGATAGCGGAAATGCGATATCTTCAATCCGACTGGTCTTATTTCACTTATTTGTCATTTCCGTCCGAATTATTGAAACATAATTTGTAGACGAAACAAGGAACCGAATTAATATGCCATTATCGAAAGAATGGCGGATATTAATCTCGCAATAATTACAAGTTTCGAGTGATACGAACTGAAATGTGTCGGAGGGGTAATTTAATTCTTGTGAAATATTCCATCAATCATTATTGTCTATTAGTTAACAAGGAAATGAGTGGCCGTTGAAAAAGTTCAAGCATAGGTGGGTGTAGCGAAGGGATCGTTATAAACACATTTCGCGGGTTGTGCGAAATGTAGGCGGAGCTGCGGCGAGGGGTGTGCGAATTCTTACCGTGCACGTTGCAATCAATACTTCACAAGATCTTAATGAATCTGAGATTGATGAGCGCGCTTGTTATGATATTTATGGCAATAGTTTTCACAGCCGCGTATAGGTATTGTTTGCATTAGCTATATATGTATATTTCCACTGGACAGATGGATAAGTTTTACACACATTTCTAGCACAATATTTCTCAAATCAATTTGATCATTTATCTTTACTATACTTTTCAAATATAGACATAATTTTAAAAGCACGTTTTAAGTAAAATAAAGAGAAGGTTATTGAATAAAAATGACTGTACCAATCCCCATTTCCATATAAACACAAATTTAAAAGTCGCAACTTAAAAATGTGTTCGGCGGATTCCGCATCGCCAGTGCTTGTCGGTACTCGGTTCTTCATTGCACAATCAGTCGTATTTCAGTTGAACAGCAAACAAGCGACTCGTCAATCAAAATTAACGATCGCCAGCACGCACTGCTGTTGCCGCTCTTGTAGAAGGCTGCGGTACATGGAAGCGCGTTCTCAAAATATTTTACGATCTCCCCGGTCGTACGTTGAATTTCGATTATAATAAAGCTTTCATACAGAACATTTAAACACTTAAATGTGTTATTACAATACAAGTGACTGTCATGAATTGTAAAGACGATTCAATAAATAACAAACTCGCTATGGCCAGTTTTTGGCAACGTATGTGTTTACACATATTATAATAACGGTGAAAATCAATGTTAACTTATATCAATAGATATTTATCAGATATTGAGTACAACTCTTTCTATTTTTACTTTGAAAGCATAAAAAGAAGATTTCATTATCCAATCTATTTTTTCAAACTCAAACTCAAACTCAAACATTTATTTATTCAATTAGACTTCTTATAGAAGCACTTTTGAAACGTCATTACATATTTTAAAATTTACCACCGATTCGGAAAGCAGTATCTACGGAGAAGAACCGGCAAGAAACTCCATAGTTGCTCTTTTAAATCATGTCAGTTTTACAATTTTACAAAATACATATTATGTAACATCATATATTATAATAACATGCCAAAGAACTGTCCTGTGGTTTTTACGCGACAACCCTCCATGGGTTTTTATCGTCCATATATTCCTGAATACTGTAGTACGCTCTCTGAACTAGTACTTACGTTTTTTATATAAGTTTTAAATTTAGAACTACTAAACTCTTTAATATTATGAGGAATTCTATTGTAAAAGCGTATACCTTGACCCATAAATGAATTTTTAACTTTAGCTAATCGGAAAAATGGCATTTCAATTCTATTTCTGTTCCTTGTGCCATAACAGTGTCTATCTCCTACTCTTGTGTGTAAGTCGGCGTTTTTGTGTACATGGAAAATATTATTAAATATATACTGTGATGGTACAGTAAGGATACCAGTATTCTTAAAGAGATCTCTTAGTGAGTCCCGAGCACGTAAATTATATATAGAACGAATGGCTCTTTTCTGTAAGATAAATATAGTTTCTATATCTGCTGCCCTGCCCCATAGTAGAATTCCATAGGACATAATACTATGAAAGTAGCTGAAATAAACCAATCTAGCTGTATCTTCATCGGTGAGATGCCTTACCTTTCGGACTGCATATGCTGCTGAACTGAGCTTACCTGCAGCGGTGTTGACATGGGCTCCCCACTGTAGTTTCTCGTCCAATGTTAACCCAAGAAATACAGTTGATTCTGTAGGGTGTAATACCTCCCCGTTCAAGGTAATATTTCTGCTTAACTTTTTAACGTTTGGTAGTAAAAATTCAACACAAGTTGTTTTTTTGGCATTTAATAATAAATTATTAGCAGTAAACCAGTCGGATATGTGTAAAAGAGCACTGTTCACTTCGTCAACATTTGGGTCATGCCTATCCACATTAAATATTAATGAGGTATCATCTGCAAACAGAACTATTTCACACCTATCCTGTAAATAATAAGGTAGATCATTGATATATACCAAGAACAAGAAGGGACCTAAAATAGATCCCTGTGGAACACCAATGTTAATTGACGCACCGCTAGAACGTTCTCCATTAACAACTACAGTTTGTATCCTATCATGCAGGTATGAGGCTATGAGGTTCTGAGCTTGTCCTTTAATCCCATAGTGATTAAGTTTACGCAATAAAGTACAATGTTCAACGCAGTCAAATGCCTTGGAGAGGTCACAAAATATCCCCAAAGCATTTTTTGAGTTTTCCCATGCCTTATATATATGTGTTAGTAGTGCAACTCCAGCATCTGTGGTTGAGCGCCCCTTTGTGAAACCAAACTGTTTGGTGTGCAGCAAATTATTAGATGCAAAGTGACTAGTCAATTGGTTTAATATTAACTTTTCGAATACCTTACTTAATGTTGGTAAAATCGAGATAGGTCTATAGTTGTTACAGTCTTCTTGATCGCCTTTCTTAAATAGAGGTATAACTTTACTAAGCTTTAATAAATTAGGAAATGTACCATAGTCACAACACTTATTAAATATAAAAGCTAAATTGTTCGCAATGTTTTCTATTATATTATTAACTAAATTTACGGACATTCCCCAAAGATCACAAGTATTTTTTAAATTTAGTGTCTTAAAGGCTGTAACAATATCATTAGCAGTTACGTGTCGCAATTCAAATAATGTGCTGCACGCCGCAACATGGTCCCTCAAAAAGGTCTCTGCAAGTGCTGAAGACGAATTTAAATTATTAGTAATGCTAGCAGGGACACTACTAAAGAAATCTTCAAATGCAAGCGCAACATCAGCATTTTTGTCAATAACCATGCCATTATTAACAAGTTTTATGGTATTACTTGATTTGCTTTTACCCATTTCACCATTAATAATAGACCAAACTGTTTTAACTTTATTATCGGAGTCGCGTATTTTATCTCTGATATACAAACGCTTCGCAGTAAAACAAACAATTTTAAAAGTTTTTGAGTAATTTCTAACATAACTAAGAAAAGATGGGTCTTTATTATATTGCTTCATACCATATAACTCATAAAGAACGATCCTACACCTATGTATGCTAGGTGTCGCCCATTTACTAAATGGTAAATCCTTGGTAATATTTAAAGATTTAACTTTAAATATTTTTTCAAATTCATTATGCACTAAATTAAAAAGATTTTTAAACATTTCACAAGGATTATTATGACAGGATTGATCATTCAGTACGGGCAGGTTTTTATTAATATTATCTCTAAATTTATTAATGCCTTTTTTAGTTATAGGCCTAACATTAATTCTTTTAAATTCAGGTAAACAATCCCATTCAAAAACTACTTTCTGGCCACAGTGATCCGAAGTGAGTGTATTGAGAATATTTTTCTCTAAACAGTTGCAGTCGCAGTATATATTATCAATACAGGTTGCAGAAGTAGGTGTAATTCGTGTGGGTTCATTAAAAAGTTTATACAGATTAAATGACTGAAACAAATTAACAATTCGTGTTGCCGTTTGTGTTTGTAAAAGTATATCATATTAAAATCACCACATACTATAACTTTTTTTTTACTCCTACTTAAACGCTTTAATATTTATTATGGCCATACCGTTATTGGCCTACGCGTTATTATTTTATTATGGCCAGCCAAGGCTCTGATTTTCCATCTTTACTCCACGGTTTAACTGAGTACCTAAGCCCACCTTTTAAACTTACTGATGTCTTTTGGATATCAAATCTAATAAGAAACTGAAACGAGTATTACATACACATCAATTCAAACTAGGTAATTTTAATATAAATAAGAAACCACGATTATATTTTCAGTTCATAACTTCATCAGAGTTATTGATAAGCCAATCATATGCAAAGGCAGAGTTATAATATAGCTCATTTGTCAACCTCCGACTTGGAACTGCAGTATACTATTATACGATTTACAGAAGGCATAAAAAGTACAAGAATAATAATTTAACGAATAATTTTAATCGAAATGTCATGTTAAAAATAATTAAACAGTATGTGCGTTCAATCGTAAGTGCAATCTCTTTAATTCTATCATGTATCACGCGTGTAAAATGACTAGGGCTAGTCGTTAATCTCCTCGGTTCATAATTTCAGAACATTTAAGTACTATAGGCTCAAGTGCAGGGACATTGGTTGTATACAATAGACTCCCATCTTAAAAAGCACAGCCTGATATTATCTTAGCAATTAAAGCCTTATCTTGGAAGCAGAAATGCCGTCAAAAGTTTATCAAGGCGCGTCCACCCCAACCTTATCTTCATTACGAGTCCGCACACCGACTTTAATTCACGTGTCCATTAATTTTAAAAGCTGCCGCGTACGTTTGTTAAACCAATAATTATCTTTACGGTAATATAGACTTCAGTTTTCCGAGCTACAATAAATCATCGGTAAATCAAACTTCAATGGCGTGTGAGGATTTACTGCCATTTATTTATGGTACCTATAATAATGTTTATGATCAGGTCTTCTAAATCCTACTAATATTATAAATGCGAAAGTTTGTGTGATGAAATACTACTGAACCGATTACAATAAAATTAAGCACACATATAGAGGGTAACTTGGATTAACACATAGGATAGGTTTTATCCCGGAAATCCCACGGAAACGGGAACTATGCGGGTTTTTCGTTGAAAACGCGGGCGAAACCGCGGGCGGAAAGCTAGTAAATAATAATTTAAAACTTAACTATTACACCTATGTATGTGCTTAAATAGTAGTTAAATAATTTTTACAGATTCCCGTATCATAGCTATAGAGAACCTGTGTACTTTATATAGATAATATGGATCAATACATACAATAAACATCAACAATAACCTATTTTATAATAGCGAAAGCTTTGGGTACTAGCTTAAAAAATAACAGATTGAGACGATAGAGTCTGATACGTATAATAAACTCTCACTTTCGTCTCGATTACACGACATACAGCCGGTATTCTCCAGCCTCTAGCAAACTAATAAGAAAATTAATTATTCCAAGCTCCTGAACTGTCTTGCAAAAATAATCGTTTTAATTATGAATAATTGCGTGGCCTAAGAATCTAGTCTTAGGGCGATTATAAGGTTTATTTTTCTTTGTACGGTAGTTCATGAAAATTAAATAGGTACTATTCTCGTGGTTCATACTTCAAGGATAAAATTACTGTGGAGGTAATCATAATAATGGATCGATAGAGTATTTGCTTTGAATAGTTAAAGTCAAGGTTTAAAAAGCTTAAAAACCTTAATTATGACGTCATAATTTATTTATTTTTATTTTATTTATTATAACATAATAATATATCGCTAGCTTTTATTTATTGTTTTCAAACAAATTTCCTTCGATTTATTGAATCAAATGTTTCTTATATTATTGATAGGAGGAATTTAGATTTGTTATCTCAAATCTACGCGGTTGAATCCATTTTCGTATCTTTTTTTTTTCAACATGATGAAACTCAAAGTACCTATAACGAATATATTTAAAACAATTACTATTTTAAAATAAATTTGCAAAATACGAATTGATATGGCCATCAATATCTTTACTGCGGCCACAAAAAAATATTGAACCATCGACAGAAGAATTAAATATCTTCAAAATGACGTATTATTTTTAGCCTTGTCTTGAAAATAAAGAGAAAAAGTGCGGAAGGCGGCTTTTATTTCTGTAATAACTTTTGTTAACAACGGAATGACGGCTTCAGTGAGAATTGATTCTTATGATGTTAACGAATTTTCGAGGCAGAGATAATTGTTTCGGATCAATTCGATTCGCGCAACAGCTGTGAGCGGTCGCGTATTACTCGAATCTTAGTGCTTGTTACCAGTCTGAAGTCGTGAACACTTTATTAGGAAGTGCTGTTTTTCTATGACTATGACCATTTCCTTACTTTTCCTTCTAGGAATCGTGCTTGCTAAAAATACAAGAATATTTGATCTATATTAAATATCTACTATTGTTTTTAGCTTAGAACCAAATAATTATATTTACAAAAATCGATTGTCCGCGTCGGACTATGATTATAAGAGCTCATCTTATAGGTTGTATATCACCGACCATTTCATCTCTAGCATGAAGTTATTTCTAATTAATGTTAATCATTGGCCAATCAAAAAGGGCTATCATTGAAAGTGGAAAATCTATTTATACTTATCATATATTCTCAAACACGAGATTTTAACAAAATGCGCTGTCTGTACCATGGTTATTAAATAAATAGTTCCTTTCGTTCACGGAATTGTTAAAAAGGTTTGGCACACCTATAACTGACGTAGTTATATACGCTTATCATTTTTATTTCTTTCTCTTCAAGGTACTCGATTTTATTTACAATACGCGAACTTGCTACTTACGCAAGTAATATTATCAACGCTATTCCCCTACCGTGCTAAAGTTATTACTGACCTTCATAAAGATAGTAGTGTAACGTGCGGTTTTATTACGATCATAATTATTATATAATGCGAATACATTTAAAATTTTGTTTTGATTTGATGATCATATCATTATATCATGTCTGGCAGAAAATAGAAGATTACTTAGAAGAATCTGGGCAATCTATTTTATGTAAGAAAAATAAACCTTAAATCCGCAATTTCAGGTTTTTTTTTCAGATTTGTAGGTACATGATCTATGTAGATCGAGGACCGTTTCCTTAGTGTAGGCATCTTTGTTTGTATATAAGATACATAAAACAATTCATATATTCTTTTATATAATAAACCCTGGTCATGAAAAATTCGATTTTGTTTATTCTGTTTGATGTACGACAGCCAAACTTCGTTTAATTGCTTGCCAACAAATTCTTGAATGAATAAAACTCACTGGACTCATCAGATTCCTCTTTTTATTCGACAAATACTGGATAAACAAGCCATCGTGTGTAGAACCTTTTCCAATTAAAGAAAATTCTAAAAAAGTACGGTAGAGCCACGTTGGACTTAAGAAATTATTTTGACAAAGTTTCTTATGGCTTTAACTGATCGTCAATTCTTACAATCAATAATTATATTTTTAATATTGACATTTGAATCGCAATTTAATAACTTTTATTCAAGGGCCGATCTGATTCCGATCATGATTTTTTGTGTTTAAGTTCCAGATGATATCTGCCTTATTCATTAAAGTTAAATTTTGTTATAAATAAAATATAGGTATATTAACTCTCAAAATACCACAAGGAATCTTTCAAATTCTACATGTATTGCCAATTAATCAAATTATGTACAAAGTACGTATATTTCAATAACAACAATAAAACAAAGAATAGCAACGATATTTCACAACTAAACGGCTGACAAAATAAAAGCGTAACTATAAATACTGAGGATTAAAATACAAATACCTATGCAGATTTGCAGGAATATGAATGTGTTCCACTAGTGCTTAATTAAACGGCCAAGCCAATGGACACTTGCATCTCTTATTAAGAAATAAATGAAGAACACGCCTTTTTAAATATCAAGAAGATTGGAAAGGCTAACCGAAGGTACGGAATGTTGCTAAACTGTTTATAGACCGAGTGTTTTAGATTACTCGGTATGTAAGTAATTATAAAATTAAGGTTTACTTCAATCGGACATTCTGATAGCTGTAATCAGACGTGTTTATTTTTATTTAGAAGCGATTGGCAGACGCCGAGTGGTGTAACCTGTTGAGTAGCCGTGCCACGCGCCGCTCGTCTTTACATACTGGTATAATATGCTTTAATACCACCACTTTGCATCCTTCGCTAATTACAACTGCTGATAATAAAAGGGTAACATAGAAACGGATAATTCAATAATAACATGTAACAGAGTGAAATGGCTTTGCGCATTCGATTTTAATTCGATAATTTGTTAGCGAATGATTTTCTAGTAGTGCAGATAAATGAATTATGCAGCAATTGATTTAAAGTTGTGTTATGGTGATATGCAATATATTTAGTTTACATAAAAATAATTATATTTTGATGAGAGATGTAGATAGAGCACAAATACGATGTCTGTCTCTGTCACTCTGCTATTTCGCAATGCTACAATAAAAATTTATAAAAAGTTTCAAACTTGTAAATATTAATGTTTTAATTACAGTCGTTGTTTTACATCAAAATAAATTACCACATCTCGTCTAATGTAGAATACATGTCACTGGTCGCATGTATTAAAATGCAAATGCATTGCTTGGAGTTGTTTTTGTAGCTTCACTTCGTCTGCGAAAAACAAAAACAACAATTAACATCAAGATAATCTAAAATTTAACTACGCATAATATGATCAAAAGATAAATATAGCAAGTGTTTACAAAGAGTGAAATACAAAAATAGAAGTGTTCGGTCTACACTTTCAATTAATTGTTTGTAATTAAATATAAGGCCTTAAAACAACAAGATGATCATTATATCGGAATGGTTTCCTTGCAAGTTGACATGAAATTAACGCCTCAAAGTGATGATGAATTTAATCAAGACATGCAATTATTATAGAGTTACCTACTATTTTTAATATTAAATTATTTCCATTCTAGAAACTTATTTATATAGAGTGTGCACCCGGTCCCTTTGATGGAGCATTTTGCCACAATGCCTTATTTGTTTTTGTATAATGTTTACACTGTGTATATTTCCCTCGAAGGGAATCATGAATTAATTCTAATGTTAATCAATAAATTTGCACTTCGTAACAAAAAGGCTTCTATTTTTATCTTAATTATTTAAATGCGAATAAAAATTTCAAATTCCCATTTGGGTATATCGTATTTTAAGTAGGTTTGTCGTGTTTTTATCTAGATATCGGACAGAAATGGTTAAAGTGGGACCAGATATGTGCTAGGAATCCAGCTATGCGACCTTCGATCGCGATCCATTGCCACACTGGTACAATAACCAGTAGTCAATACGTTGTGAGTCCAATTAAGTTCGGTAGCGCCTCACAAGACTCTGGGCAAGTTTTTGTCACGCGTACAGTGCAGACGAAGCTTAATTGGCGGATACTCATCATTAGTTATGTTCATACAACAGAGTAGTTAGATTGCATTTTTTAATTCCATCAGTGAAACCTTTGACTGTTCATTCTTTTAAGAAAAATGTTGTAGTAAATTCAGTTTTTGCTTATTTAAAAAATATTTCTGACTCTAGATTTAAAAGCGAAGAGAATATTAAATAACGGAATAAATTTAGAGAAAATTATTCTTAAGTAAAAAGGGAAAATAATTTCTTATTCAGCTGAAATTTTGAAAAGGAAAGTCGTGTAACTATAGCGTCTGATCGTTTTTATGCACAAATGAAAGGGAAAATACTGCCAACGAACGTCTTTCCATAAGGAAATAATATTCAGAAAAAACACAACCTGAACACATAATAAATGTTAAATTTCAATGTGAAATAGCAACGACTTCCTCGCAACCAGTTTTTAGTCTTTATCCAAATAGGATCGTTCCTCTCCTCTACTTGACTTGCTTAATAAATATCTTTTCATTATTTTCTGTTCAAGTTAAGGTTCAAATCTGATCGATGTGCAAGCATAACCAATTACATTTCTTGTCAATGGACAGTTATTTACAATCGCCTCTGTGTATTTATCGGGCGATAACACTAAATTATTATTATGTTCATTTGTTTGTAGCACTCATCAATATAGCCTCTGAATTTACAAACCAACAAAAACAGCTTAACAATAAACAATAAAGGAGCCTTTGCTATCGTTTGCCGATAAATTGAAGAGGAAAAAATCTGTCCATTAGTTTAATTAATGGCTTTTCATTGATAATTGTTTAAGACAATAGACAAGATGAAAAGTTAAATTTATTGGTTGTGTTACACAGTTCAACCTGGCATAGAAGAAGAATTATGAACGGAGTAACGTTCTAGTGGATTACACATCGAGACCTATACCATGCTTCTTTAAACCATCCTTTGCAAAAAATACAAATGTACAAGCTAAAATACGCTACCATTTACTATACTGGATGTGAATTAATAACAAGTGAAAGGGTATTTAAACAACGTAGGGAATTCCTGGAAAAGGGTGTGTCGAACTTTAGTAAACATAACTTAAAACTTTAATCTCATTAAAACAAAATGTTAAATATTTATTTAAGTAAGAAATGGCACATTAAGAAAAACTCGCGATTAATTAGTGTCAAATTGAAGCCGTAAAAGGCTTTTTTGTCAACACTCACCACGTGCCGCGTAGTGCTTTATTTAATTATAGCGTATATTTATGAGACAGATCTTAATCCGGTATTCAACGTCTTTTGCGATAGTGGGAATAAATAGCATAGTTGGCATTTTAGCATACATCGCTTATAACAATAGGGAGCGTCAACACACGCGTTTGTCGCCTGTAATGGATACGTCGAGAACCCGCTCTGCTTTTCATATTCTCCATAACATCCAGCAGGTCCAATATCACTTATTATGTATCGGCTTTACGTTAATCATATCTTTGGCTCAGTATGGCGACGTCGTTGGCTACCGGTCGTCGGTCTATTAATAAGCGCACTGCGAACGGACGGGAATGCTCGCAACCTGCTATTGTAGTCTAGTGGTTAAGGAATTTGTCTTTTTAATCGCACTGCCTCTATGCCCAGAGCCTATTATTAGGGTTAATTGGAATTATTAAAGTTTTTTTTCACGGCAGCTAGGAGTTTAGCAGATCGTAGTGATGCATGCGAGATAAGTTCGAGTGAACCGAGCTCTTAGATTAATTCATGGTTAGGGCCGTGTTATGGAAATTTTAATAGCAGAGCCTTTCACATTAATCTCGGTCGTTCTCGCTCGCTCATGTATTTATTACTAGGCACTTTGTAATATCGCGTATGCTTCGTGTAATGATTATAATATTAATTTTGAACAAATTTAATCTTAGTAATTGTTTTGAAGATTTTCTATTAAATGTTTTATGTTTATGAAGGGTTAGATACATCTATGATTTCTTAAGTCTAGTTGAGCAATTAGCGACGCATGCGATACAATTATTATTTATAGAAAATACACAGCTCTGTAGTATCCGCTGCTGTATGATAATGTTGTCAACAATATATGTGCAATTTGTACTTGTTTAGCGGTTACTGCTTCTGCACTTTATGTTGAACATCGAACGGGTTGCTTGTGTACAATTTTCATAATTATAGACGATTATTTCATAAGAACGGTGACGGTTAAGATGTAGACAATATTTTTAAATCAATTATTAAAGAATGTTGCGTTTATATTTATAACACATTTTTTTAACTCTAGCACTAGCGATTTTTAACGACATTTTGAGCAGACCGAGAACCGAATATCAGACAAGAATTTCACGATATAGGTATCAGAGTAACATTTGATAGAAAATATCTAAATCCTATTTTAAACTCTCACTATAAACAAATAAGGTGTTGTTTAGATTAAGAGAGTCGTATTTCTGGCACTCTTGCGCGATAGTAGGTACCTACAAACTATTTGATATTCAAATGAAAACAACCATATACCTCATACGCAGAGATTCCCACAGAGAAAATTCTTATTTATCGCGACTATATTTGTGAACATTACGTACATGATTTAATAGGCACATCTGTGCTGACAACGTACATGTTTTCCCAGACAAATCTTCACTAAACACGCAATATTTCACTTATTAAATTAAATTAATATCTAATCGACGTTACCTTCACGACCCCTGCAATATGAAAGGCGGTAATATTTAAATTATATTTTATCAAAGCAATTGGAATAAATTTTCGTGTGAAATATTTCTCGTAATAAGAAGTTATAACTTACATGGCTATTGATAGGTTCGAATGTATTATAATTAACCCTTTTTTTTTTTTTTTTTTTTTTTTTTATAGTGGGGAAATCTTCCAAAGATACCCACGGCCCCCGGGGATGGAGCCAAGGGTTATGTCGGATTCTTACCGACTAAAACCCCACTGTGTTCCGTCGAGCCGCGCAGTTAGCCGGGGCCGCGGGTACTCTTAGAAATCGTCCACGACCCTGGCAGCGGACGCCCGGTTACGGGCCCACCTCCGTTACCACCTACGGCTGCGCGCGTGCGCGCCTCCTCCTTCCTCTGCGAGGCGGCATGAGCGGAACACGTCTCATGTCACCTCACTGCCCCGGACGATGGAGCATGTCCCCGGTCCATCGTCCAGAGCCCTTCGCTAGGGCGGCAGGTCGCGATCGCTAGCGACCGCGACTCGGCGTCGGCGCCTAAAGGGTCGCCGGCGCCGCATCGGGTCCGCGAGAGGGTTCCCCTCACGAACCCGCTCCGCCTCCTCTTTTCGCACCATCACAATTCTGTTTTATTGAAGAAGTATTATAATTAACCCTAGAAAGATAATCATATTGAGTAGTACGGGAAAGATAGTCATGCGTCAAATTTACGCATGTTTTTTAGTTAGCTCTAAGTCGAGGTATATTATTTTTTTCTATAAATTTTAAGTTATTATATATTTACAGTTATATTAGAATAATTAATACTACAAATAATTTATTTATAATTATTTTTATACATATAAAAAAACGAAAACATTCAACGTCTGCTTTTAATCTACAATTCTTGTAACACGTATTATTTCTAATACGTGTTACAAGAATTGATAAAGTCTGATAATTGTGGTAAAAAACTTATTTTTTACCACAATTATCAGACTTTTTTATATTTTATGTATATGGTGTACATATAGTTATATGAAAAATTAGTGAGAAACAACTTTAGTACATATCAACGTATGCTCACGATATATAACTATGTTACATTTTTTGCAGGACTTATTTGCCTTTCGTCATATTTCAGAAGGACATAAAGTATAGTAAATATGTTTTTTTACTGAAGGCCTCCTCAGTACTTTCTTACGATGTACCAGATACTTCATTTGGCAACAAATTGGAGATATTATCACGCAAATATCTTCTCAAAGCTGGTTATTCTAAACGCCCACGCATAAACAAAGAAGACAGTTCCATGCTTCTATATTTCATATTTTTTGACTCAGATGTTTTTGTGCTTTGTTGTTAACATTGTGGCTATAAATTTAATATGCAATATGTAGGCAATTTTAATGATTCCATAAAATAAAGCCATTGGCCATCTCATTATCTTCCTACTATAGGACATCAGGGAACACATTCGGTCTAATGCACCTACTCCGCCTTTTGCTTGAATGTAATATATCATCTTTGCTTTGTACCTCATCGGGAAAAGCTTTTTCTGTGTCACTTTGCTCGTCATCTTTGTTTTCGTGGTCCTCCTACTTCACTATCGGTATCTTCACAGGGACCCTCATCCCTTTGCATAAGAGCGGCCAGTATACAATATTCTTCCAATTTTCTACCCTCAATTGTTTTCTATATTTGCTTCAATATGTATAAAAATAAATTTTTAACATAAGTCACAATATACAGTAATAATAAGCTAAAAAATATCCAAACTACCATAGAAGTCAAAATCCTAAAAGTCACCGTAAAGATAATCATGCGTAATTTTGACTCACGTAGTCGTTATATTTCAAAATCGGTTACATTAACTTTATTGACACGTATACCATAGGGTAGCTCTCAGTGACTTATGAAATGTCCTAAACGCAAAGTTATGGATTCGCGATATTTAAAAAGATACAGCTATATTTCGAAAACGCAGGAGTCAATTTGACGCAGACTATCTTTCTAGGGTTAAATATAGGGCTGTAGGGTATTTCCGATTTAATCTCAATCGAAAAGCTCTTTGTCATTAACACAAGGTAAATATTTGGTTATCGATATTATCCGAAAGTTAACACAGAAGCGGTAACTTTTGAAATGAATGCGGTGTTGCCCGAGGGTTTATTTAAATGTTAACGCTTTATTATATTTTACCGATATCATGTGGAATTCTAACTAGCTAGTGACAGGCTTATTATTTTGATTTAAACGGTAGATCTTACCGTTTTATATTGTGTAAAATCTAAATTAAATGGATCGAAGATACTTACAGATGCTTTGTAATAGTATGTTCAACAAATTTCACTTAGATAAAGGTAGGTAAGTACTTAGCGCTAACAGAAGGGTCATAGTGACATTCAAACGGTCATGTCATAAAAAACTTTGTGAAGACTGTTTTATACAAATGAGTGTTCTTTTACACAAATTAAAAACAAAATCGGACACTTCATTAAACTCTGAATATGTTGGTCGCCCGCGGCGATTGACTGCTTCCACTAAAACAAACATCTCTATTAATTTTCTTCGAACCTTTTAAGGGCTGTAAGAAATTACAAGTATAGTGAAATCCATCATAGAAATGCCTGTATAGATAATCGATACAGATTACATTGAAATCGAGAGCTCATGTTTAAATTAAGTGGCTCGATCAAGACTTGGATCATTTACATCAAAGGTCAGTTCAATTCGTTCATACATGACGTTTCGATTTTTAATACTCGTTACATGACTTAATACCTATTTAAACTCTATTTCTATGAATGATTGGCTGTATAAAAAAATGATCACGTAAAATTCATAATAATTAGGTACCTAGTTACTCGGGTAATAACAATTAAAAAATGTAGATTTTTTTCCAAGTTCCTTTACTGTATAGGTGGTAAAATTTATATGCTAAACAAAATTGTTAAAGCGTGCATAAATAAATAATAATTTAATGTAATGCAATAAATATAGATGGCTTATTTAGGCGAGGTGGTCCCATAACGGTTTGTTAGACTTGCTCAAGACCGATTTATGTGATTAGAAACAGAACGTATCCAAATATTAAATAATTTAACATACATTTGTGTAAGCCAATCGAAAGGAACTAGAGATTTTAAGTAATCAAAGAAATTGAATGCTCTGTATTATGATATAATACATTGCTACTTAAACCAAGCTCAACTGAATTAAAATTTAAATTATCCTGATAATTATTTTCATAGTCTCCTGGAAAGTTGGCCTTCACAGAAACATAATATTAAGTTCTCCTATTTTTCCTATAAGGTACCTACAACGCAATATTTACGGGTCTTATTATTTCCTCCGCACTAACTTATGTGCTCCGATTATTATCTACACACATAATTTAAATATGTCTTAATAAAGTGGCACCACTACAGATATTATGTTTAAAACCATTAAATCCCTAAATAGTGGCCTGCGAGCGAGCAGCTATATCTTTAACGAAAAATATTGCAGCCTGCTTCGACGTTTGCAAGAACTAAGCTGCCGCCATAATAACGAAGATATTTTACCTTCTACTTAGTACAAAATCCCTTATTGTTGTAACTTCCATATCGAATTTAAATTTACAATAAAAATGTTAACTTCTTAATGTGACTGAGCCGCTATTAAAACGTAATCAGTGTCAGATGCAGAACGAAATAAGCCAAATTAATTGGCTTCCTATTATGTTCCGACATTAAGGATTCTAAATTTCAATCAAACATAATTGTGTGAAAAGAGGTATACTTTTGATATACTTAATGTTATTGATGTAATAAAGATGGTTTAATGAAACAATATAACATTAACATACAAAGAGGGGTTGCCGACAAAATGATACACGGATCATAAGAGGCCTAAAGGCATTTCTTTGGAACGATATCTGTTCTGTACAAATCACTACTTTATCTCTTCTCCCATCGGAAAAAATATTGATATCAATATAAAAAAGTGGTTCAAAAACAATAGAATGGATGGATCGAAAGGATTCCCGCGCGAGATAAAGAGTCGGTTAAAAAACTATGTACATATTAATAATGGTTTTAGTGACTGTTCGTTCGCCGGTCAACAATTCATCGGTGTCATTATAGCGCCGACCACTGGAATAGCTCATCCTTTATATTGAACTATGGTGATTGCTGCGGTAAGGTTTAGATTACTAAAAGGGTGTTGATATTTAGGAGACATATGTTAATAGTAAAGTCCTTTCACAGAAATTACTTAATGTCTTCTTTTTATTGATAAATTTTTGAAACGTTATATTTGTGTTATTGATAACGATTGAATATAATTATTAGTATGATGCGTGATACGTAAAAATCGTATATTTCATCAAAAATGCAACGCAGAATTGAATTACTCCGTTCATGAACTAATAATAAAGACCAATCAAGTGGTTCATATTGTTATTCGATTGCCACAAACATAACATAGAATCACCCTCTGTGAGATCTATTGCTAATTACATTTCTTCTAGTTAGACATAACACCTTTATCACTTATGGCTATAAAAACAGTCTACAACTGATTATCAGACCTAAACATTTTACACAGAAAGAAAAACGTTCACGATAGAGATTACAAACACTGTGACACAACAATTAAATATTAACAGATTATAAACACATAAATCCATTCCGACACATACGTATTTATTTATGACGAAATGATTTATTCACAATAATTACAGATTCAAACCTTGGCAATTCATTTAATTGTCATCGTTGATCCAATGAACTTCAAGTTCACGTCAACACTACAAAAACATGTTTTGTATTAAAATACATACCTAAGCGAAAGATATATTGACGCACAAAATACTTAAGAACCATTAAACCAAAGCATGCTGACAATAAACTATATTCTAATTAGCCAATCAAACAAATTGCTATACTAAAATTCCACATGACCTACCTCAATTTGTCGAATGCTAATCAGACGTGCGAGAGCTATCGGTATCATTTACTAAAACAACCTTATTTGTAACTCAATAACTAATTTACCTGGTCCGATTAAGACATAAATGCGTGATTCGTGTCCACGGTCCACAAAAACGATCGAATTACAGCCAATGTTGAAAAGGATACTTTCTTAAGGGGCCGTATCGATTTTAAGAGTGATTTTGACCTGTTTCTTTAATTATTTAGGAGCTCGTTTAAAAAAACTAACTACTACTTATGTTATATGAAGGTAATGGTATAATTTAAAATTCTCTAGAATATTCGATTATATAGATCTGCCGTAACAACGTTTGCGCTCCCGTATATAATCGAAAATTCTAGAGAACTTTAAATTATTCCATTTCTTTCATAAAACATATATTAATATGTATTTTTTTTATTGCAAATTTTTAAGCATTAACCTATCATTTAGTGTGTATTTTTTATTTTTTTTAACTCTGTTGTAAGAACTAGAAATTCGACGCCATATACGCATAAAATTTCATCAAAGTAAGGCTATTTTAACTTAGATGTTCTTTGAATTTTTCAATAAAAGTACATAAATTGCCTCGAACATATTTTAGGATGTCTCAGTGTCTTTACTGTAGTATATTTTATAAGAAAACTTCTTCTATTAAATTCCGTGTAAAATACAAAGACACGAACGTCCCGCATGGAAAAAATTGAAACACGCCTTAGGTTATTGGCTATTAAACAAACTGGACAATGAATATCAATAAATTGTCTCGAACGTATTTTAGATATTGAATGAATCTTTAATTTAAGATATCATCACACATTGTTACTAATTTAGTTTTGTTAAACGAGCTTCTAAAGAATTACAGAAACAAGTAAAAATCACTCTAAAATCGATAAGGACTCTTAAGCTAATCCGTTGAAACTAATATAAATAATTGAATGTTTCTTATAGCATCATCGATGTAGCTAAACATAGTTGAAGGTGTGTACCTTCAATGAACATTAATAGTTTCTTAAAATATGCGTTTAATTAAATGAGAGATTGCGACAGTTGAAATATATTAATCTTGATAAGCGAAGCGGCTGCAAAAATAAATGGCGAAAAAACATTAATAAATCAAAGATACCTTTGTTGTTCAACTAGCAATACTTTATATGCCAACCGTACTTATTGGAATTTCCATTCACAACGATTATTGTCACAACATTGTTAGAATTCTCAAAAACAACGCTCTAAAATCAATGGAACAATTCGTATGCAACTAATATCATTAGTATTACAATTAACCTTAAAATATTAATCATTAGACCTCATTATATATTTAAAACAGGTGAGCAACTGCCATAATGCGCCTTATTTATTGTAAATAGCTTTATTTTTAACTTAATCATGGATGACAATTAGGTTTTGGCATATTAGAAATATATAATGATGTGAGGCTTATAATATATTAAAATATCTTTATCGCGTATCTACAACGCAAAAAATCTGCACTCGTTTATCTGAATACAAGAAAAACGTCATGTTTTCGGCAAACCGTACTAAAGAACGTTATCGGAAACGTAAAAGTTTATCAGGATATCCCTTGTTTTGCGGCAGCAATAAATTGTTTAAATATGCCATAATTCTTTGCTCCTTAAGATTGTGTTCCGATAAGTGTTTATTAAAACACGGGTGGTAGGAACTCGTGCGATATCGTAACATGAACAGGTGAACAACAAAAAAGTTCCGTCGATATTTTTGCCAAATCTCAAAAAGACGCCCGAAACGTCGAGCTCGTTTCTCTTATCGCAGTTTGTTTAGTAAATAACGATCGGCCGGGATGTTAATGACTTGCTAACATGTTCGCCACTATGATACAAATGTAGGCGGTAGATTAAGAGTCCTGTTTAAAACATAAATTATAGTGTCAAACACAATGTACGTCAGCGTTCATTAAGCGTATCTTCTTGCCTTTAACTGTGTTCGAAAAGAACGAGTGCTATCTTCGCTTTGACGTTCAGTATACACCCACTAAAGGCACTTGATTGTTATATTAACGAAGACATCGCAAAAATATTGTTGGTATTAGCATAAAGGATTGATGGTTGAAATTGCGGCGTGTGTGGTGCTTCCGTCCCAATACGTCAGAGGATAGCAAATTGAGGTTTCAGGAATCATCGTTAAGGAAATAAGTTTGTGCCCTCGGGCCACCATTTTTCACTGTAAAACACTCAAGTAAAAATTTACTACAAGACTTTTTTCATTTGTTTCTCTTTCCGTGCATATATCTGAGGAAGACGGAGATAGTGTTTTGAATTTGCACAAGTAAAACGATCCAGTAAGGACATAATTTTGCAAATGCAGTGGACGCAATGTGTAAACGAAAAGACATGATTACACCCGCGGTACGTCATTATAATTCCAAAACTGAACGTGGGTTATAAATGATTATTTTTTATTCATTCACTATAATGATGTTTGGCATTTATATTTTACAGACAGCTTACAATGTAGAAAAGTTATTATTAAGTCAGATTTCATGGGAAGGGATTATTCATACTGGAATTATTATCAAAATTTATTAGAGACTATAGTTATTTTCTTTCCTTATACTGACTTTGTTAATTTCCATTCCGTTTTAAAGTCTTAACCCTTAATGGAAAAATGCATTAAAGTAGAAATTGTCTATAATAAATCTATAAATAATTTATTCCAATTTCTTCGAGATGACATCCAGAAAAATGACTTATAGTATAATATAAAAGGGCTAATGAGACTACCGTGACATGCCTCTTCTCTGAATAAAACATGTAATAAAGACGTGAATGAATTATGATATCGATATCGAGTGTACTAAATTAAAAATGCAGATCGGGACATCACTAAGATTATTTATGGGGTAAATTTGTCGTTAGCTTACATAGCCCATTACAAACGCCGACAAAGGACCGGCAAGCATTTGTCAACCAAATTGTAGCAACCACTAGCGAAATTTTAAAAGATGTGTTTACGAGTTCAATCTTGTATTTAGATTTAGATGGAGGTTTTCATGGTAATGTAGATGATGATGGCAATTTTTTTTTTATCAAAATGCTGGTGAGATATCTGGGATGTCTCTATAATTCCAATCTACAATCGTCTTTGATTGAAATCCATAGGTACATATTTAAAGGCATATTTTAATAATAACTACTATTGCGGTATTGCCTTACAAATCAAATAAAACATATTATTCAGTCCAACAATCTCTTACATTTTTGATAAACGTTTGATAATATGGAACCTCTATGCAAATATTCTTCCTGTACGTCCTACGCACTAGTCATCTTTAATTTTTATTATTAAATTTCTAGAAGTTTATTTTAGTAAAAAGGAACACGAATATATAATAATTTTACCCATTACGATCTTGATTATTCATACCAAATTAAGAATTTAAAAACTTTTTGTAACTATAAAAGTATAATTAAAAATTCTCGACTTCCAATTCTTAGTTATTTATTGATCACACTTAATAAGAAAACAAATAAACAGGTTTCTGATGAAGACTTCTGCTTGCATTGAAGGAGCCCCGCGGGCAGCGCGCGTGTCGCTCCCAGAGCGCATTTAATAGCTAATTTGATACAATTGTCCGTAAATTATTGCCTTATTAATATTCAAAGAGAATCAACAAATATATGTTATGCAGAAATAATGTTCTATTGCTGATTATCAAAATTAAAACACATTAACATGCACGCAGGTTCACCTTTTTCAATCTGTTTTTGAATGGCAAAAAGTTTCTTGAAACACTATATATTTGAGTTTATATCGTAAAAGTAAGTAGTATCAACTGTGCTTCGTATACGTACGTATATGTGTAACTGTATTCGTATGAACGAAAACACAATAGGACTATAGATCTAGAATAACTAAAACAAAATATACATAAACAATCCCATGTCCTTTATCGTGTCGCATTGTTGCTTTACAGTAAGATGTCACATTTGAAGTATAAATTGTCGCCCGACCTATTACTTCTCTGACTATGAACACATGTAAATGGACCGAACAGCATATTGAGACTTCTTAATGCAGATTCCCAATGGGTACTCCAGTAAATAAGACTGTTTTACGAGCTCTGAAGGCGGTATTCCATTGTAGTTGGCTTCGACAAGCGGACTTTATTGGCTAATTTTATTCAATTAAATTGTTCACGTTGCGCGCCGACACCGCGCCGCCGGCTTCATTTTAACGCGTCAGGAATTATTGCAATAGATAAAGTAAGAGAAGGCGCATGTTCTCTTCCAAGTGATTTAAAACGCACAACTCCGCTAATGTCGGACTAACCAACGGCGAGCACGCAAATTTATACTAACTATTCATCTCCAATCGATGACATGCCTGCTCCTATCCGAGTCGTAAAAATAAACTATTTTAATTTCATCCTTTAATATCTCGCGTCATCCTGCATGGGGTTAAAAATGATGATAATATGTTAATGCGCTGCTACACTTTAATCTGGCTTCCAAACGGTGGACGACCAGCCACCACATG
This sequence comes from Colias nastes, assembly GCA_907164665.1. Lineage (NCBI taxonomy): Eukaryota > Metazoa > Arthropoda > Insecta > Lepidoptera > Pieridae > Colias > Colias nastes. Next base: position 65,319 of record CAJQZM010041142.1, on the reverse strand, counting down.
CTGCGAACTTACTAAATGTTTCATCACAATACTGTCTCGGGACTAAACTATTATACCCTTTGTTGTATAAAAAGCTTGATTTCACTAAACGCAGTTCGCGTCATGCTGACAACGCATTTCACAAATCGTTTATAATAGAATTTATTTTAATGCCGGTACTATGTGCGTTGCTTGATAAGATCAAGCGGTTGTGATTGTTGACATTTGGACAAACGGCCCTCTTTTCAAAGGGTTTCCTTTGAGTTACTAGCAATTAAATGTCATGATATCATAACTTACTGGTTATCGATTTGCTGGCATGTAAATAATGATGCTGTATTATTTTACAAGCCAAAAATGGTAAAGTAAAAATACCGAAGCTTACAATGTTGCTACATGAAACAAAAATCATTTTTATTTTAATTGCTTTTTTTAATAAAAAGAGTACAACCAGGTAATATTTGTATAATTTACCAATTTAGTTACAGATAATAAATAAAGTCACATACAAAGCGGAAGTTCGATTTAAACAAAGGCGCAAATATTTTAGCGCCACCGACACAGGGCTACAAGGAATCCCATAAACGTCAAACGACACCGAAACGTCCGCAAGGATAAATCAAAGGACATTCGTAAAACAAAAGCAAAAAAGTAAATAAAATTATATTTAATAGGCTCGTGAGAACTGTCGCCTACCACCCACTGCGGGAGCTTCTTTAAATATTTTAATTGCACCGCTAAGACAGCCCAAACTTTTATTTCTCGTAAATCAAACTGTGTCCACGGTAGTCCTATTTTGTATCCTTGGTCCTTTTTTAATAATTTACGAAAAAAAATGGATGTCTTTTTTACTGACCAAATCTTATTGATCTAGAGATAAAAAAAGTTTAATGAGAAACTATTTGAGCAAAATAGTTAAAACTCACCCCATAAATATTCCTCTTAGACTTCAGATATTATTCTTAAATTAATAAAGCCAAATAAAATTGAACTAAAATATTCCGAACTATAAAAATTCGGTATCTGTAACAAAATATAGCACAAACCCTTGATGGTTACATAATCACTGAACCGACTAACCGATTCGTACAAACGATCACCGATTAATATCGCTGCCTACGCACCATCAGCTCGATTTCTGTAGGATTCCTTGTAAATTTGATATATTATTACGTATAAACCCCGTTTTGATGAACAGATAAATACAGAAATTAAATTTATGTGAGAAGTTGGATCGCCCACACGCAATGCAGGCTCGTCTCTATTTAAACTAACCTATAATAATAATTACCACTTGGAAGTATAATTGGTAGAATATGCAAATAAATTGTACCTTTTTAATAAACGCTCAATCTTATCTAAAATATTTATAAACATATTACGGTAATTCGCTTTACCTTTTAAATTTAATAAACAAACTGTAACCTGTGTCTCTTTATTCTATGCTGTAAATGTGTAACTGAATAATAAATAAATAGAGTAGGTAACGACTCTACATCATATGAACAACAAGCGAACAGCTCTACAAAATAAATATCGAAATAACAAATTTTCAACTCTACGCAAAAACAATTTATAATTATGTCGTCCCTAACCACACAAAGCCATATAATTTAGAGCTATCAAAATCGGAAGCGTCATTCTGTCAAAGATGAAGATTCATTCGAAATCCATCATTCACCCGCAACAAGACATTTGGGAAGTAAATTTTAGAGTCAATAAAGGTCTATGTTTGTTTTTGTAGCAGGAAATCTATTTAGTTTTGTAAGATGATTGGTAAAAAACTCAAAAAACTATGTGGGTGGCGGCTGACGACAGTTTAAGTAGCGTAACTCGATACTCTGCGTCTAGTAGCTCGTTTTTCTAACACGATTATAGTCGGAACTCGGAAGTCTCATCTTATAGATTCATCCACTAATGGTAGCCATTTTCTGCACCTATTATTACACAAATTGCTTTATTTTTATGGTACAAAAATTTTCGGACATTCTAATAGGAATATCACAATCAAAAATGTTATATTATGTGTAGGTATTATAAAAACTGACTTAAATAATTTAGCTCCATGAATTAATTCGTAGAAATATTCAGACTTATGTCACCATTTCATGTAAAATATCCAACTATTAATTTTTTTCTCATACGACAATTTCTCCGATATTTATATATTCTATTTAATAATCTTAAACCGACTTCAAAAAAAAGGAGGAGGTTATCAATTCGGCCGGTATGTTTTTTTTTATGTATGTACACCGATTACGCCGAGGTTTCTGAACCGATTTACATGATTCTTTTTTTGTTTGATGCAGAATGGTTTCGAATTGGTCCCATAAAAATTTCATTCGGGTAGGCCCAGTAGTTTTTATTTTATGAGCATTTTTGTCTGATTTCGATGACTTAATTGAAAATCTAGCAAGTAACTTTGATTCAATTCCCGGTTACCGATTGAGCTGAAATTTTATATACGTATATAAATTGGATAGCGATGAAAAATTATCATGACATAGAGCTGATTTGATGATGGAATCGGAAGGTGGCCATAGGAACTCAGTAATTAATTGACTCAACTTTATCGAGTTTGGGCTCGTTTGATTCGTGTTGTAAAAATACACTAAAAAGTATTAAATAAAAATAACTACGTTAAAAAAAACCGACTTCAAAAACGGAAAAGTAAAAAATAAGAAAGATTTGATATTATTAATTACTACTTACTTTTCCGTTTTTGAAGTCGGTTTTTTTAACGTAGTTATTTTTATTACATTTTCTAACGAAGACAAGATAATACTTAATTGATTAATTATTGATACGTTTCGTTTGTTTAAATATTCTAGATTCTTATTATTCATATTCAAAATGTTCGGAAATATAAGGCAATTGAAATGCTAACCGAATTATCGAAGATAATTAGATCTCGATGAACTCTTGAATCTAATATTTTAAAGCATGCTTCACATTGAAAAATGCAATAAGTCTAAGCAGTCCTGTACAGCTTTTAATTTTATAAAATTCTAAATAAAGCTCCATAAACGGATATTAATCGAAGAGATTTATTCCACTGATCAATAAAATAAAGGAGGGTTAGTATTTCTATGTGTGCGTTAATATTACTTTAGAAGGTCACGTGGCAAAACCCTCGCGCCAACCCCATGTATCTATCGTCTCTTTCCGCTATATGAGATCAGTTTTGGAAAGAAAGAGAAAAAGAATCACAAGAACGTGTTACTATGAACATCTGCCTATTTCGATAACTTTTTTTGAGAATACTTAACGGAACTTAGATCATATCCAAAAACTTTCTTTGACCAAAAATAATGAAAATGATCTTCTATTTTTTACTACACACTATTCATAATGAGCCCAAAAATTTGTCTGATAAATGATTTCCCGTATCTAGTTAGCAAAATTTTTTCTCACGGTTCCGCGGACGTGTTAAGAATAAACTTCAAGCAGAAATATTCCCGTAGCGAAATCTTTGCAAGTAACGGTTTCGCCATTGAAAGTGCTAAATAATTGAATGGAACAACAACCAGACCCGATCTGGTGCACTTGAAATGAGAGCACATAGAAAATATCGTGATGATCCTTATCCTTTAAGAAATAAATTTCATAATGGGGTGACAGCTTCAAAATTGCTAGTTCCAAACAGTGGTACTGCTTAAAAAGTTTATTGAAAACGAATGCAGTTCTGAAGGTCCCAAAGGAAGGGGGCAAGCCAGTACGTCCCGTCTGGATAGAAACAATGAGTTTGAAAAGCGTTTTATGTCTGGACCACAAATTGAAAGCGCACTGGATGCTATTATTGTTATTTTTGCTCCAGATATTGTAATGAAAGGGAATGTGGAATTATTCGGCCAGACATAAATGCCATGTTTTAAGAAGAAAGAAGTAAGCGAGACATAGTAAGCTCATATTTTAATTCGTTTTTAAATATAATACGTAATTAGTGTAAAGTAATTACTTGAGTTATAGTGAATCGTCGATATTCTTCTATCCCGTAATACTTACCTACGAAACTTAATATAAATCAATACTACTTAAGTATTGTCTACTTTGTATTTGCTTGGCAGGCCTACCTATATAAAGATCAAAATAAAACAAAATTAAGGGCAATAAATGCTTATAAATTCAGCGAGTTTGTCGGTCATAATCATTTGTGCGGAACACTAAATTCGAAGCCGGATATTAAGCCTTTACAAATTCCCCTTGCATGCGATCTGAATGAATGCCTTTGCTGCTCTAGCCGTCTAGATGCAACCTAAGCAACCTCCCCCTGGCTTTTGTTATAGCGACCTTAGCTCTAATTTACAAGTTGAAGGTTCCCTTTTATTTGTATTCTTGCTAGTAATAATGCGTCTGGATGGGGAATTACTCAATAGCTCAGCTATTTCAAGGCAACCTGTATTGAGATAGGTTATAGCATTTGAAGGTAACTCGGTCGGCGGGATCTATTCAAAACACAGCGTCCTGATTTATTGTGATAATATATTATGCACAGGTTAGCAGACTTAGGTATTTATTTTTATTCATTTTTGGAAGTCTGCTATTCGCTAATCACTTGAAAAGTTCAGTATGCACTGTGACAATAATTTGGTTGTGGATGCTTCGGTATCAAAATATGACATAAAACAAACACTATCGATTTTTGATAGATAATATACGTGAGTATACAATTATATTTATTATTTGTAAATCTGGCTCAAGCCTAGCAAAATATGATGGTGATGATCTATTCAAATGATTAAATTTTATTGAGGATTTCATATTATATGAAGTTAACGATTGAAAACTTATAGGGGCTAAAAAGGAATATGGTAATGAATGAACCAAAGGTCAAAAGCTTCTATTAGAATCGTGTTGCTAAGCGAACACCGCCCGATTGAATTTTAAGGAAACTCATTGTAGTATATTTAACTTCAAAGCGCCTTTCATATTTTTTTAATATCCCTCAGCGTACTTTGCAACTTATGTGTCAGGAGTTAAAAACAGAAGATTATTCTTTGCAATACTTCAATATTTATTTTACTCCTTTTCAGAACAAAGCAGAAAAATAATAATTTTGATGTTCTGTACTTATGCCTATAAAACTGAATATTTATTCACGCATTTATACTTGTGGTTTGTACTCTGTTTTATGAAGTTCTAAAACCCCTAAAAAGAGTTAAAATGTTTTGACAGTCGCGTCAAGATCACATGCGATTCTCAAGTCCCGATTTGCTACACCTTCCTTTAAGAGCACCATTAACATATGGTAAACTAAATATAGCTTACCATATCGTAGGCTATGGGGTGCGTCTCCCACATGTTCGCAAGATGGTTTGACTCACCTTACTGAGCGGATTGGCGGAGAAAAAAGCGACATCTTGGGTTACAGGATGCACTTTTGGCGTATTGGGGATTTAACTCTTATTTCGAGAACTTTCCGCGGTTTATTTATTACTGCACAGCTATCTATTTGTAGCAATGTTGTATCAAATAGTAAGCCGCCTAAATTGTAACACGTCTTAAAAGTATAGCCGTAAGAATTGCTACTTGAATGGAAAAGGCGCTTGAAGATATCTGGTATCTTTTTCTTTTACTTCTATTTGCTTTTTATAACCCTATTAATATAATATACTATTATAAAGATTATTCTTCGTAAATGTAATTCTTTACAAACAATAGTCTTTATAATTGTCGGATTTAGAACGTTTTCAGCGTTAGAGCAGAGTTCAATTCTATAAAAGATTAGTTCTCAAAAATAGATAATATTGTAGGTTTAAATGTATTATGTATTTGTGAAAAAATAATATGGTAACTATTCTAGGTAATATGTCTAATTACATTTTGAGCATCTTAAGAATTATTTCAGGTAGGAATTTATTTGCCACTGGCAAATAAATTACCTAGAATAGTTACCTGAATTTCAAGTGTCAAGATTTCTTTATTCACATTACACAACACAAAGGATTATGCATATTATTTTAAGTTAAGTTAATGTCATCTTTATAAGTAATTTGCGTGTTGCTAAAATGTTGTTCTACCAGGACAAAAATATTACCAAGGTATAAAATAAATAAAATAAAATATAAGAGTATAAAAAAGGCCTTAATAATTGAGGAGGCTGTTACGGAGCAGAATTACAAACGCTAGGCTAGTAAACTCGACTCTACAATTTTATTAACAAGATAAATATACCACATAGTATATTAACTAACGTATAAAAATACATACAGCACAATTAACTTCGACTATCAGTTCTACCATAGAAACGTAACAAAGGCACGGCGCGTGCCAGCACATTAAGGCAATGCAGCTGGCGTGGGTGTACGCACACACGCACAAACAATAATAGAGATTTAGAAAAAAATAGAACCGTTGATATAATCTTTATATGATTCAGGATACGTAAAATACTTTGACTTATCTTATATCGCACATTTAATAAAATTTTAATTACAAAGATGTGTATGTATATGCAGCTGTTTAAGATGTAATATTTAATATTAAGTGTAGTAAATATTGTGTTGTCAGTAAATATTGTGTTCACTTTGCTGACGTATTTGTTATTTATTTTTATATTTATAATATAACATATATGTGAATAATGGGATATTAATGACACTAGTGTAAACTATAATAGTGATTACTATGATAGTCAAAATTACTAACTCACCCTGCGCAGGCGCATATAAAATTGCACTGGAACACGCGAATGGTTTAGGCCCGTTACCTCATGTGTACGAGTAATTTATTTAATTGTATGTTTGTGTGCGTCACTCACACATAAATAGTCCAGTTGGGTGCGACACCCCATGAAAAATATCATCCAATACGAAAAATGTGGATCGAACCAGCGTTATGGCTCAGTAATAATAACTTGCTAAGACGAAAATCGTGCTTGTCAATGTCAACAATCAACATTGAATTTAACTATAAGAAATATACTTTACTTATTTTTACAGAAAATGATTACTTATTTAAAACTTAATTATTATCCGTATCCAGGTAAAACTTTAATTCATTTTCTATTTCTTTTAGTTGCAGTAGTAGTGTATTCTCTTATGCCTTTATTTCTCGTATTTTTTATGCTATTAATATATTAAATTATAGTTCAAATACAATTAAAGAAACAAATACGTCTCTTCATAATATTAACCTACAGCTATGGAATTCTCAACATACATTGTATCACAATACATTTGTATTCTCCATAAACTGAGCCTTAACGATTCTCCAATCCGCCCTATTGAAAGAGCATGTGTGCAACTAGTAAACGTAAGTACCTACCCCTATTGATCCCCCCGTAAGCCGCGAGCCACCCCAGGTGCGGCTCACGGCACGCGCCATTCCCGCGACGGACGGCGCTCTGACGCCATCTAAACATATTTTATACAGTAATAGCTAATATCATACTAAAAACCAACCCGGAACTAAATCAAACAATCAGTTACTCATAACATGTGAAAACAGCATCTCTCCAAAATGAGCTCAATAGGAGTTGTCGTGTTCCGCAATTCGCCACTCAAGACCCAAGTGCTTCAAGAATCTGTGAACAATTCAGTGAATATAACAAATAATGACGCAAACAGACGTGAAATCGTTATAGTGAGGAAAAAACAAAAGCTCCAATCACCGAATACAGTGTCAGTGTCGTCATTAGTGCATTCCATTGAAAGCAATGCAAATTCATTAGCGAAGCGCCCAAAATACCGCGAAAATATTCCGGAGGATAATGCGAGAGCTGCAACACCTCTCGCTGTAGCGCGCCGAAATGCGCGGGAAAGGAATCGCGTTCGCCAAGTCAATGACGGATTTGCCGCCTTGCGCCGACACATCCCCGATGAGGTGGCTGCGGTGTTTGAAAATGCAAACTCAAACAGAGGACCAAATAAAAAATTAAGCAAAGTTGAAACTCTACGCATGGCCGTCGAGTACATAAGAAATTTGGAAACACTACTTAATATCGGACACGCTGATAAAGAAAACTTATCTCGGCCATCAATGGAATCTTTTCCGTCTCCAGCATCTTCATCTCCGAGAGAAAATAGCCAAGAGCGAAATTATTATTGCTTAAATTCGCCAGGTATGGAGGACGAAGATTTAGATGATGATGATCTGGACGGTTCTCTGCAACAAATACAAACTCATCACTACGTTGACTTACAAAGTTCTGAGACATTCCAATTAGTGTCTACTCCTCGCCTTTATGAAGAAGATAGGACAGGACAACCCTTGACACCATCATCAGATCTTCTAGCTCAAGATGAAATTAATCACCATCATCTTCTCGATGGCCATTTTCAATTCCCCAATTCGGCAGAACAATTTACAGTAATTCCAGAACAAAATTATTGCAGTGAAAATGATGTCCCAATTAATGAAAATGATTTCGAAGTCAAATATGTGGATGCAATTCATCAACAAATTCACACTAATTACGAAGATGCATCTGAGCTGCCTCTGGACGCTATCAATCCAGATATGATTCTTAATCACGCTCAGTTCAAATTTAAAGAAGAAGATCAAGTGTCGGACGATCAACAATATAGCGATATAGAACTCAAAAAAGAGCTGCCTGACATCCAAGTCACTCCCGAAGATCGAGAACAATTTGAAGAAACTCTAAAATGGTGGCAAGAAAAAACAAGGCAGGCGCGTTCGTTATCTAAAAATAAAACGCCTTAACTAGTTATAATATTAGAAAACTTTTTATAGGAACATGTAGATGTAAATAGTATTTAATTTATAGGTATGTGATGTAAACATACAGCTGTCAGTGCCAAAGTCGATGTACGAAGCGAGCGCAAGGTGTTCTGTAACGGTCATTTTGTATAGACTAGTTAGACTTTGCGTCTATCGCGTTATAAATGTCGCATTAATGTAAATGCCATTTATGCTAGTGTCAATTAATTTATATTGTATCTAGATTAAAATATAGATATGTTTGTAACTAAACTTAGATAATATAAAACCATAAGTGCTTTTATTAATGTATATAAAGTTAGGGCACCTGATGGACAAATATTGTAGGATTTTTCTTTGTGCCTTTATGAAAATAATGTGATCTTAGATATATACTATTTAAGTGTAATAAATATTTCTAATAGCTACCCAATTTATTTTATTAGTCATTCCCAATAACCCCATTGCATACTGATCCCTTTTTTGGTAATCTGATAATCTTAATGACGTCATTAACGACACATCTTTGTATACCAACCCTTCGAGACAAAACCCTCATGCTAATACGGCAAATTGTTTTACATTAAATGACCTACTTAAAAAGCTTTGTAAGTACCGATTTGGGGTGCCACAAAACGTTAACCATAACATTAAACGTCGTTTAAAATATTTAATCATTGCTGTACTTTCTACTTTTAATTACATTTATCATTGAGTATGAAATGTTTTTTTACTGTACTAATGTATTCTTTGAATTTTAAAATATTTAAAGTTTTAATAAACACGAAATAAAAAGTTTTCTTTCATTGCATTCACCAATAATAATTATTAATATGTCAGTACGCTCAAAATATAAAAATCTAATTTTTAAATGAATATTTCTATTCATAAAAATTTCTCGTAAAAATATGCTCTTTTTTCCATTTGCACTATTTTTACTCCTACATTTCTTAACCGCAGTTTAATCTCCAGTTTTGAATATCGTTGTATCTGGATAAAAGGCCGTTAACGGTACGGCCGCGGCGGTGTCGCTATTATGATTGTAATGCGCCGCCGTTACCCTTCGAAAAAAAAAATTCATTTCTGGGGAGCGAACAAACGGTTGATTACAATTTTTGGGATCGAGTTTAAGCTAAGATTTATGCAACGGATCCTTTTCTGGTTCTATAGTGGAGAGTAAACTGGAATTTGATATGTGCGAGAATTTTGAAATCGATAAATATTTAAAATAAATCGTGAATAATTTATAAAACTTTAAATATAAAAGTAATGCAAAGACAATTCACAAATAAAATTAAAATTTAATTAATCTTTAACCTTATTAGAATCATTGTACTTTTAAAAATAAAATAGACAACGTAAAACAATTTTAGCAGGACAAATATTAACACAGGTGACATATAAACAGAATGTGAACAATTTGAAATTTGTAAATCCTATTTCTTGCTTCGTTCCTGTTATATCCAGCTTCCGGGTGCAGGAATTTTAATTTATTTTGAAAGGTTTTTTTATTCATTTTAGTAATATTTTACGGGGATAACTCGCGGCACGCTATTTTGGCTTCCATTTAAATATTTTCCGCTTCATTCGTCAGGCACTGTTCCTTATGATTAGAGTTAGACACACGTGAAAGAATATGTAATTATGATCGATATGTGGAAAAAAACAACTATCAAACAAAGAAGTTTTGTTTTGGATATTTTTTATCTTAATGATACCTACGGCTATGCTTTAAAAACAAGAAAGATGTATTTACTAAACAAGTTAATGTTGGAATTTTATTGATTTTTTTTTTATATCTAGATGTGCCCGCAATCTTTGCACCAACTCACGTAGTATTTTTATAGTTAAGTTTTCGTTATATCCCTGTTTACATTAAACAAACAAATATCAAAATTATAATTATTATTTTGTTTAATGTAACCTTAAGAAGTGTAAGATAAAATAGTTTGTTGAGTCAAGTAAAAATTAAGTGACGTGGGAAAGAAAACTGCTCTTTACCATAACAAACTATTACGTTACCTACGTAGTATATTGTGATAACACCGAAGAAATCCTGATTGATTCTCTTTGAAAAAAGTCCGTTACGGGACTCTACCTATTGTTATCTTATACGTGGCCTGACACCCTTGATACTTTTCGATTAAAGGAGTTAAAAACACGGCTATCCGAAGAACTAAGCGAGGTTATTTGCGTCCATTTAAATATTATGATCAATGATCATGTAATATTTTTGCAATTAATGTCTTTGTTGTTATTTAATCGTTATATGTCATATATTAACCTACCTGCAAGGCATAGGTATTACTAGTAACTTTAAAATCTCTATAATAACAATAGACAAATAGAGAAGTGGATGAACTTGTCTGTCGTACACTATTAAAATGAAATTAAAATGATAGAATAACTAATAATGTAATAAAACTTACATCAATACAACGTTTTCATGCAAACATTTTACATACTTTGAAGCGTTTAAATAAAGTATCAAGTCGTTCCATAGCGCTATATGGCAACTAAAAGTCAGAGAAGCTACCCTATTGTTGCGTAATATTTATTCTTGCGTGGATCTTCGGCAGTCTTTCAGCGAGGTCGTCGCCATTGTCGCAGGGTTCATGGGAACCGGCAAAAAATGGACTCGCCTTTAGGGAACTACCGAACCTAACGAACAAAACTGAATAAGCACTTTTCAACCTCACACAAAGTATTGGATCCACGTGTTCAAAGATTAGGATAACGTTTATAATCTTCGTGCTTTATGCAACGTCGAAAGTTTGAGCTTCATATTTTTGGATCACGAATTAAATTGTATGCCGCTTTTGTTCAAATATTCATACTTGATCTTTTTATCGTTTTGAAATCCCACACAATCAAACATTAAAATAAATGTAATTTACAACAACAAAACATACTCGTATATAATATAAGTTATTCTAAATTAGCTTTTGGCGGTGCACGTAAAAGTATAAAGTAAACATTACAACTCATGAAAAAGCGTATACTCCAAACCCTCTCAACGGAGACGAGAGGACACTTTAACAAAAAATAGCCTCTTTTTATTACAACAGACGTACTGCCAGATTGTTTGAGATAGTAGACAGAGAAATTACGCCAGAATCCCGACAATGTATCGAGCCTGCCATACGGCATGCGTATCAGCACCATATGGCAATCTCACCGTACAAAAACCTACTCCGAACTAAATTAACTCCAGAACAAGCAAAAGTCACGGTGGCATATGTTTTCATTTAGATTAATTTGTATAATTCGAATCAAATATTTAAAATTATACGTTGAAAAGTACAATTTGAATTGTAAAACGTTCACGTCATAGAAAATGACACTGTACTTTATGTACGTGCAAAAGTCAAACTACTAATATTATCATAATAATGATAATATGATGAGATAGCTAAAGTGTCTCATAAATTATTCTAATTGTTTATAATAATCTCAAATTTGTCATAAATGTGACACGTTTGATGAGATCAATGTTTGTAATTTATTAAGTGTTTACGAAACATACTCATTTCTTGCTAATAGTTTTGTTTACTTAGATTAATATCTAGACTGTGACACATTCGCATGGCTTTACACTATCTATTTAGATACTTCATTTCGATGTTATGCGTAAGCTGCGTATGCGAGCATACTTATATGAGGAAAAAGCACGTTAATTTATAACAAAATACATAAATACTACTGAATTTCAAAGACAATACAAAAAATATGTGTATTCGCTTATCGAATGTATTAGCATTAACCTTAGATCTGGATATTATGATGTATTGTTTTAATACTTATAAAATATGTATGATAGATTAGGTATATTATAATCTTTTTTGGGTCGTATAAAGCAAAGGGACATTGTGATATCATAAAGAAAAAAGCTTTACACCATTATTTTCTAAAGAATACTCAGGTTCCTAGCCTTTTGGGAAGCTTATATGTACTATTATTTCATTATAATTACTACAATAATTGTTTCATTCTAATTCTTAATACTTATCTATGGAAATAATTCATACTATTAAACAAAAATATTGTAAGTATGCAAAGCATAAATGGACGCCGAATTATTTAAAAAGAGGCCCTTATGCTGTTTATTCATACGTTCAAGTCATTGTTTTGAAAATTTTGTCTAATTTTACAAAAACAATTGAGAGATAGAGTCTATTGAATATTAAGAAGTGAATAATTACGGTAATTAATTATTTGACGTAAAAAAAAGTACTACGTGAACACTGGACAGTAAATGCTCGCAGCTTACGCAAAAAAAAAGGAATGATAAATTAAGTATTGTATCAAACGCACAATAAATGTACGTAAATGTTGAATAATTAATGTATTTTTGTTATTGAATTATTTAGTTGTGGCACATGTGTAATGTGTATAGGAAGCGGGGTTGACGTATGGCATATTATGCACGTGCATGCTCCGTGCAGAGTTTAGGCATGATTCCGGTTATTTATTATTTCATATTAAATCACTTGCATAATTATCTTCCTGTATAGAAATGTGTTGAATGTTAATAATAGCGTTTTATGCATATTCAAGATAATTATATGCATCCTCGAATCACTTTTTTATGAGTAACTGTTTTTCTTATCTCGAAACAGGTGATGATGAAATTGTTTCATCTTAATTCACTACTATGAATCATATTTACTCAATATACCTTTGAAGCCCAAATCAAGAAACATGTATGTTGAAGGAGATTAAACAGTGAAACAATAAAACAAAAAAAATCGATGATGTTTTTATTTATTTATATAAATGCTGGTACATAATTGAAAGTCGAATAATTATTTGTCTACAAATGCTATAAATAAGTCAAAATCGATGGCTAACATAATTTGTATTAAAATTAAACCTAAAATATTTAACGGACTAGATGAAACGTGGCAATTGAACACATAGAACTGTAAAAATTATTTTACATTCAAGAAATGAACAAATTGATATTTAAAAGAAACAACAATTTTACAAATGATGTTATAATGAATCCTAAATAATAATTAACTACTTAAAACAGTAATAAAATCACGAGTCTTGTATTGTATAATAATAAATGGAACAATGTTTTCTATTCGCAGTCATAGGTCAATAGATACGTATTTCTTCGATAAGCCCTTTATTACAACAACTCCACCCACTTAGGGGTGATGCGTTTTATTCTTTTTAATATTTTTTCTATCTCCCGCTCTAATTGAAACCACGTGCATAGTTTCCGTTCCGCCACGTGTCTTATTGTAAATTATTGTTGTAGGTACCTCCGTTCTGACCCATACACATGATATGATACGTAAGTAGTTCACAGAACAATAAACAAAACATATTCACAGGAACTTATTGATATGGAAATTGAACTAATTTCTATATAGGTTAATTTACATACCAAATTTATATTACTCTACGATATGCAATTATTATTATTCGTATGGAATGTACCGAGCTCATTAGTAATATTTTTACGTATTTGAATATTTATTACGTAAATAATTTACACTACACTATTATCAATGTGTTTGAGTTATATAATAAGGTTAAGATAAGAGATCACATATGACTGGTTTGCTAATTAAATATTTGTTATGCGCATTAACAAAAGACAGACTCAGCATTTATGACAATGTAAAGACTACACTTTGACTTGGAATGAGCGACTTGCGTGTATAAAGATAACTTTTATCAAGCGAAGATATACGTCAACGTTTTTACATTTCCTTGCATCTCCATAAAAACATCAAGTCCTCCGAAAATAACCACATCTAGCCCAGATGTTTTCCTGGGTTTTTGTCTGCATAAAAACATGTCGCGTACCAACGTGGGAACTTCTTAAATTTTGAAAAAAAGCCTCTTCGCAGATGTCAGCGAATCACCTTCGAGCGCTTCGGGTGATATCCACGTGTCACAACAGGAAGAAATTCATAATTTACAGACAGAAGCGTGCCACTTGTCCATCTTTAACGGACTGTGAAATAGTCTTCGGTTTTTATTAGCGAGGGTGCATCCGTAAACACTTCACCTTGTTCTAATTAACTAACATTGAAAGAACATTTTTTTACAGCAGGTTAAAAGGGCAGTTTTATAAGTGGGGCTCTCTAAACTGTTTCTGGGCTGATAGGTTGTTTGATGTTTCATAGGATAAATACCGGCATAATGCATGCCGGTATTATATTAATAATATGCAGTTTTTATGGTAACTATTTTGTGTGAGTTATTTCCTATTTCATAACTTTTACCTACTAATCAAAATGAAATCTAAATAACCTTACACAGGTACAATATTTATTGATTTATTTAAAGGTCAAATTATACCTGGTATTTCGTAATATCAATGAGAATCATATCTTATTAGGTTAAGTAGCGCATTATCTGTAACGATAGGCATTAATAGATTTTATGTAGCTAAATGATTGATAACATTGTTCTTTATTAAAAATATTCCTACGATAATATTATTTATTTTCCTATTATTCACTATTCTAATTAGCATTAAATCATTTACTTCTTTGATTTTAATATCTAAAATTGTTCTATTCAATTTATTTCATCCTAACCTCTCTTCATTAAACAGCGAATTATCTTATCACGACGTCTTAGCAACGGTATTGAACTCGTAATCAAACAAAATTATTATCTTCCTTAAGACTTTTTTCTTTACTTTTATTGCCGTTTCTGAAATGCTCGGCTATCTGCAATAGAGTTTTTCCCTTAGTCTCAGGAAGGAAGAAATACAAAAATATTGTACCGCATAGAGTCGACAGACCATAAAATAAGTATGTGCCGTGGTGGCCAATAGCATCGAACATTGCCGGGGCAGTTTTTACAGTTCCAAAGAAAGCTATCGATGTCATCATTACACTTATTCCGGACCCTAAGCCTTTTGTTTCAGTCGCAAACACTTCCCCTACCATATTCCAAGGTAATGGCGATATACCTAAATTAGAAACTACTATATACACCGCCATTAACCCTAATGATATCGTTGGTGATATATGTCTTATTATGCGTTTATCTACAAGATATAAGTAAATTGCTAATGTTATCAGTGATAAAGTAGTAAATATCCCACTGAATACAGCTAATGGTCGTCTACCTATCCTTCGAAGTAGAATACAGGCTGAAATCAAAGCTACGACTCGTAAAACATCTGTAGCTAACATCGCAGCGTACGTGTTTTTGTTATTTCCAATGAGAACTTCCATTATATTGGTCGTATATGCGCAAATAACATTGATACCGGACAACTGAGTCACGATAAAGAATACAATCATGATAGACAGCGGTTTCCAAAACTCTGGCTTCTTTATGTTTTCTTTTAATGTTTCCAATTTTGGCTTTACCTCCTTTTTCTTTTCGTGCTCTACTAGCATTTTGTCGAGTTCGTTCTGCATTACCGGAGTTCTTCCTCTATACCAATAAAATGCAGTTCTACATTTTTCTATTTCATTCTTGGATGCTAGCCATGATGGTGATTCAGGAGCGAAATATAAAACAATGCATCCTGATAATGGAAACAGAGCGCAGAGGAATGAGGCGTGACTCCAGTGAAGGAAAGTTCCAAATAAGTGAGACATAAAAACACCGGATGCAATGCTCAATGATAAGCCAGCTAAAAATAATCCTCTATAAGCCGGTGAGCTAATTTCTCCAATAAACACGGGTCCTAGAGGGCCAAGCCATCCTTGACAAAAACCAGTGATAAATCTTCCCAGTAACATGAAAAACATGTTTTTTGCGAATCCAATGATGACCCATCCACTGATATAGAACATTGATAGAATGATCTGAGATGTTCTTCTTCCGAAGCGCTCCATCAAATATCCAGATATCATGTTACCGAAGAGCAGAGCCAGTGATGACATAGCCGCTGTAACATACAAGAAAATGTGTGAAAAGATTGTCTATATAGTGTGGAATATATTATAATACCTATTGTTGTTTACACAAAATATAATTAATGAAGAACGGCTGAACGGATTTTAATAATTTTAAATTTGTTGGTTTAATCTTCTCTTAGGACTTAGATTAAGGATAATAAAATGATGATAAAACACAAAATTAAATTAAACTGAAGCAGCTTATTTATAGCTATATTAAAACTTGATTATATAAGTAGATTATATTTGCATTAGGGATTGTTATCACTGGAAAATGTGTAGAATATGGAATTGTCTTATTTATAGTAACTGGCATCATTCAATATATAAAATCAGAACTATATTTAATTTACAAATGCAATAAATAAAGTTAATTACACATTTCATATATTTAAGAACAATAATATACCTAATAAGTGTTAAATCTTTCTTCTCTATTTCTTACTTAAAACTTTGTTAAAATAACAATTTGACAATCTTCAATAACGAAAAACTACGTCTCTAAAAATACAACTCAATAAAATCAAAACAACTAATAAATATTTAACTCCAATTATAATGTAACGTAAACGAAAGCGTCACTATACCAATTCATTTTAATTAATATTAACAAATCAACAATATTCAAACCAATGTACCAGGAATACATACCTACCCAGGACAACATATCCATATTATAGTGATTGTGTCTCCCATGATTGTCTTTTAGCAACTGCGGTATAATAATAGCTGATATTCCACCCGTGGCTCCTGCACTGAACGACAGCATGAATGACCCCATTGATACCAATGCCTGAAATGTGTTTAAAATATAGATATCTTTAGTACTTTATTAATAAATTACGTTACACAATAATTTATTTTCTTTTTGTCCTTAAGTAGTTACTTCTTGGTGATAAATATTCATTCAAAAAGGCCTCGTTTATAATAAAAGCAACTTGTGACAATATGTAGACCTTTAAAACTTGTTAATTGATATTACAATAAATGTAAAATTATTTTATTTGAATAACGGAAGGGATATCTATGATTGCATGTCTTGCACATGTTATTAATAACTTTAATCTCTACTAATCTCTACTAATATATTATAAAGCTGAAGAGTTTGTTTGTTTGTTTGTTTGAATGCGCTAATCTCAGGAACTACTGGTCCGATTTGAACAATTCTTTCAATGTTAGATAGCTCATTTATCGAGGAAGGCTATAGGCTATATAATATCATCACGCTAAGACCAACAGGAGTGGAGCACTGCGCGTAAAACCGCAGGGCACAGCTAGTCTTTTATAAAATATTTTTAAGTACCTAGTCATTCAAGGGACTGGGCATTGAAACCAATTTAATGATTTTGAAAGAATCAAAATTTGTTTACGATGGTCGATAATAAACTACATTGTAATGTATAAATGTAATATATAATATAAGCTATGGAATCTAGATTTGCAACTCTAACTACGTCTTAGCTTGAGCGTGTCATTCTTGGGTCTTTAGAAATCATTAAATCTATGACTGGTACACTAATATATTTATTACTTTGTAATCTAATGTGGTCAATATTGAAGCAATATAGGTATTACACAAAATGAGCTTGTTGACTGACCTAACGTCCTATACATTGGTTTCATTATTTTTAAAGGAAGACGAAAAAGGGCCAAATGAAGCTTCGATGTGTCACCTTATACCTGCAACCCAAGGGCAATAACCGATTTTTGTCCTATAATGTAAGATACAACAATTAATAACACAAAGAAATTACACAAAGAACATCGATAAGCGAGTTTATGAGATGGTTGACATTGTTTACTTGTAGGATATCACCTATTTATAACGCGTGTATAACGTAAGTCTCGTGTATTATTGTAATAACAAAGTTATACAGATTGTACTAACTTCCTAGCTGAATTAATACCTACAAAACTTCCTAGAGTAATTTAGATAATACCTACCTAGTAGCCCACTTACAATGAATGTTACCTATAGCGCGATAAAAATTGGGCATAAAAATATCCTCATTAACTTTTTAAAAGTTAAGTGTTCTCTACAAACAGTCTTAATCCATCTTCTAGATTTTTAATAATTTCGATATATATGATGTGTAGGTAGGTAAATAAAAAAAATGCCAAATCATTTCAGTGTTTCAGGCGTGATAACGACACAGACAAAGTAAATTTCATAATTAAATATTTTCGTCTGCATCTTATTATTTCTTGTTTCAACACGATCCAAAACGTCCAATGAGCCTAGGGCTCTATGCAGTATTCAAAATTTTTTCAGCTTTAACAATATTATATTACTAGCTGTGCCCCTCGGTTTTACCCGCATTGCTCCGCTCCTGTTGGTCTTAGCGTGATGATATATAGAGACAAATGGGCTATCTAATACCGAAAGAATTTTTCAAATCAAACCAGAAGTTCCTGAGATTAGCGCGTTAAAACAAACAAACAAACTCTTCAGCTTTATAATATTAGATAGATTCTCTATTGTAGGTGTTGTTGCAATTTTGTTAATCTGAATACATCGCAAACAAATTAAAAGCAAGTTTTTATAAATATATTTATCTCAATATAAATAAGATATGTATATATTTATTTAAAAACGCGTAATATGTGTTTATTTATTAATTACACTAGTGACTAGTCTAATTTGATATTGCAGATAAGGGAAAATCTCCGATACATATTTTAATTATTATGCACAATGTAGGGGAGACCGGGTACAAAAGTAACGGTGGGTCGAAAGTAACAAATGCTCTCTAGATTTATCCAATGGGCGAACACCGCTTAGCCTCTGTCAGGCGATAGCCGACTGCCGAAAGCGCCCCCCTTAATTGTATTCATTCGCCGCGTGCGCCACGCGCTGTTAGGCTGTATGACAGGACGCAACTTGTTTTCACGAATCAATAGTAAGATTTTCGACATTTTTTTATTAAACGTTTACGTAGTCTTAAAAGGATGATAGAAATCTGAATGTTTGCATATCCATTCTTGATTAGAGTAATTGTACATTGGTCATAATCATTTTTATGTAGCACGTTCCGTTTAAAAGTTTTGTTGCACGTCTTGGCTTTTGCCAAGATAGATATAGACAGGTACAAAAGTAACATAGCCCTATGGGTACAAAAGTAACATGTTATT